>JAJHUR010111934.1:2860-22285 GCA_027495735.1 Lutjanus campechanus | reverse complement strand
CCTGCTGTCAGATCGTGTTTTTAGCTGAGCTACACCAAAGAATATTCAGTTAAAACAGATTGGTGATGCTGTTTTTGCCTTCACTGCTCTCCAGAAAATTTGCTGGAAGTGATGCACTGCAGGCTGGTGCCTTTTATTTGGCTTGAGCACCATTTTGCATCTGTTTTGCTTGTTGGCAACCAGTCATATGGTAACTTGGGAGACAAGTTGGGCTCGTGTGCTCATATTATTTTGGCATGCAGTTAATATCACCAGTAATAAAACTCAACTCCTTGCCTCTGGTGTTCCTCACCACTGTTTTGGAAAAAGCAGCGGGAATATTGTGCCTTTACCCCCCCCACCCTGTATGAGGCAGGGAGGCAGAAGTGGGAGTGGGGGTTGGATGGTGGGGTGGTCTCCACAAGGCCATCTTTTTTTTTCTTCTAACTTATCTGTGGCAGAAAAGGCGACAGACTGTTCATCAGGAATACATAAAATGCTTTATGTTATAAATCCATGAGGTTGTCAGCCCTGTGTGTGGATCATAAATGAGCAGCCAAGTAGAATCACTTGTTGACTGGTGTGGGGCTATGTTCTGTCACGCCTCGTATGACTCTGCGATGCCAGCACACTGTGTTAAAGAACACACTGGGTGAGGCTTTATGCTGCCACTGCTCGGTTCAGTGTAAATACACAAAGCCAGCTTATAGGTGAAGCCATGTTGTGGCAATATTGCAGGATCTTTGCGTAAAAAGGGCATATATTAAGAGTGCCTGTCATTTTAAAATCATTCCCTGTCTATAAGAAAGTTAAATAAGTGCTGTGTGGTGGCCCTCCATGATAAAATCTCTCAAAGAAAAGACTATGTAAAGCATGAAAACGCATTTGGTTCAATGAGAATAACACATTTAATCTATGACTATGTGTTTCTGAGTAAACATAATTATACATGAATATCAATATAATCCTTGGATCAACGCTACAATATAAACTGCAATGGCATATAAGATCAAGGATACAACTTGCGGCAAAGATCCCGGCTGCAGTTTGCAGAGTTCAATAAGCAGTGTGGTGTACATGACGTCGATGTGAGGCGGAGTAGGCAGCTGGAAAAGTTCTCCAAAGATCACCTGAAAAAATATAATATAAAAATATTTTAAACCAGCCTTTAATTTTTCTCTTATTTCTCAGCATGTGGTTTGTCAAAACCTGGCATACCTCCACGATGTGATAGTTGAGCGGAATCTTATTTTTCCCTGGATAGCTGAGTAACTGGGCAGCACTGAAAGGTAAAAATAGGGGGGTAAAAAATACCAGAAACTTGAAACATTTGAGCCTGTGATCAACTCTCTGACTTCAGACAAAACTGAAACATGACCACGCGGTCATGTTTCAGTTACCCACCATGTTTTCCTCTCTTTCCAGTGGGTCTTGATGATACAGTGCAGATTTTCCTCAATGACAAATCTCTCTACAGAATGGCTGCCGGGCATAACGGGACCCTATGCATAAAGAGGACAAAAAGTTTGCGGACTTTGCACAGCAGCACAGTGTTAACAGGTTTTAAAATTGATTATTTTTATTGAATACATTAGATTATATATTAAACACCTAAAATGATTCATGTTCACAACAACAGAAGGCAGATCAATAAGATATTGATGTCTGTTTTTCCAAAGCAAAGCTCTAACTTACCTCTGGGGCATCGGTGTAGTCAAACATACGGAAGACGACCCGGGGCATGGGATACTGGGCGTCGGGCATGTGGCCCGGTGGAGTGAAGGGGGGCAGGTTGTGTTGCAGGGCCTCACACAGCACGCTGTCAAAAGCGATGTATGGACGAAGGATGTGGCGCTCCTGCCAGCGGTCTTTCTTTAGCTTCTGAATCTGGGCCCAAAGGCAGTCCAGGTACTGGGTGAAGGACGGGGAGAGAGGACATTAAAGTTCAACAGTGTCCTGTGAAGCTGACACACATTAATGCTACTGTAAAAAATAACATTTACAGAATTCCATAAGACCCACAAATATATTTAAGGCTCCCTACTGTTGACCCCTGGAGAGAAACAAATATGACGACAGCAGGGCTGCAACTATTGATTATTTTAGTACAGATTATTCCATCAATTAATGAAGTTATCAGATAGAAACACTTTTGCTTGCAAAGAATCTGCATCAACGATTTTTAGAAATTCTGTTTCAAGAAATTGTTTCAGCCCTGGACAACAGGATTGTTTCATTTCAATACTAAAGTTTTTTTTTGGTTGTGATTGTGTCGAAACACCAGATTATGTTGAAAAATCAAACATTTTTCAGTGAGTTATATTTCGAATTCAAGTACACTCCTAACTTTAAACACATAACCGTTTAAATTAAGCATTTTCTAAACTTTCAAAACTTTGCACAAACACTGAACTGTATTTTTCATCCATTGCCATAATTCCTCTCAATGTGAAGTCTACAATCAGAGAGGTCAAAGCAGATACTGCAAAAAATATTCAAAAATTGTTTCAACAAGGCTAGTTTATGGACTCTTGCAAAATCTTTCAATTTTAATATCTTGCAATGCACCGACAGATGAATTAAGGTATGTTAGACAAGAGCAGTAAATATTATATTGGGTAAACAGCTTCCCACTCTGATTATTCCTATCCTTACATTTTTCATAACAGCAACACAGCTTAAAGCGATCACGATTGAAACTGATGTGATCTTAGGAAACAATGGCTATTTTCTGAACCACAAAGACAGCAATGTAGTTCTTCCATCTGTCTCTCACCTCCTCTTGTGGGTGGGGCTTGTCGGCTGTCCACACCTGCAGCATGGGGACATGTGTCTTTACTCGCCCCCTGGAAACAACAAGAGAAGTGTGATATGAAGGAAAGCTGAGAGACAGGAGCTGAGACCAATGAGTGGGAAAACAAGGCAGACATCTTACTTGAGGTAGCCTTCGATCTGGCTGAGAAGCCGGTCCATCTCAACGTCCTTCTTCTCATAAAGCTCCTTACCGACCCAGGGCAGACAGGACAGCACCACATACACAAACCAGTCTGACCGAACCTGAGGACACAAGCAAGGCCGCTTACACAATCACACCAATGAAGATTTCCTTGGACTGTTGCCAAAACCTACTGAAATCATGGTGCTTCCTAAAATCAGCCCTAAGCTCAATACTATATAAGTTGATTTCTAAATTGTACAATGGTCTCTGTCATGCTATAAATGAAAAAACCTTGTATATTAAAGAAAAGGAAAAGAAACAGGAACAGCGATTTTTTGAGGAGGCCTGGGGGAAATTTTCAACTACTACAAGTTTGATGTGCTGGAGGCAATGTGGCTCAATGAAGGCAAATCACTTTCTTATATTCTGGGATTGTCTCAAACTGAATTTATATTGGTACAGCATTCACAAAACATTGAGTATATTATATATAACTTGGAGACTCTTTCTTGGAAAAAAGTTTTGTTTTTGACACAGAGGAGGGATACAGAGCTGCTGCAGGCATTTTTGACAGCAAGTAAAAAAAATCAAGTGGCTAAACCCAATACCATCTACATTGTAAGATTGACATGGTATAATTTAAATATGGAAAAATTGACCTACTCTGATCATTCAAAAAGACAAATTTTACCAATACTACCCTCTTGTCTTTTGATTATTTTGCTGCTATTTTGCGCCCCTGGTACTCTTTCCCACCTCAAAATATTGATATGTGACATCCTGGGAATGAGACTCAACCAACAGTTATCTTTCTTCATTTACAAACAGCAACTGACAAATCCTGCTTATTCTACCTTTCAAAGTAGTGAACAAAAAGGCACAATGACTCACTCAGCGTTCCACCTACCTGTGGTACATCTTCCTCTTGAGTAACACTGACAAAGTTTTCGAACATGGCCACCATGGAAGGAGCAGCGATCACATGGCAGTTGACCAAGTCAGACAGAAAACGCACCTACAAGAAGAAGACATTGTGTTAAAAGAGGAAAAAAAAAAGGAGTAGGCTTTGTTTTAGGTGCTTATACAATGTCAGCTTACCAAGTAAACGGCTTCATTGTACAAGTTGTTCTTCAATGTCTCCTTGAGTTGTCTGATCATGGCCTCCACAAACTCGCCCCCAAAGTTGTAGTTCCTGGCATTCAGGAGGCCGACTAAAGTCGTATACACGGTCAGCTTCTCAGGTAGGAGGCGGGCGCTATCGACAAGAGACGACTCAGTGAAAAACTACCACACAAACATGGATCATTTCAAAAGTAAAAGGGTGAGAACTGGTGTGAACCTACACAGCACATAAAATACGCAGGATTTTGTTTTTGTAGTTTGGTAGATCAGCCTCCAACACGCCTGCGAGGCCCTCCAAGTTGCTCTCCAGGGATGATGTACTCTGGAAAGGAAAATGAAGCAATTTAGCACTTGCAATATGCATACTTTTTCTGTTGTCCTGTTGACTGCTTTTAGAGGTAAAGCAGTGTGCCATTTGGATCAGAGTGAGACAGAACACCGTTGATGTAAATATATTAAGTTGACTCTTTACCTTCTCCCCTACACGACATATCAGTGACTCCAGGCGGTCTTCAATTTCAATGGGTTCCGATGTTCTCCTCCTTTTGTGGGCCTGACCTCCTGGAAGGGTAAACAAGTAACAGAATAATCACAGAGTGGAATGAGAAACATTAGCTGAGAGAAGAATTCAAGATGGAAAAATCCACCCTCACCCAGAATAAACAACAGACAAAAATATACAGTCTGGCCCCAGTTAGGGCTGAATAGTTAATTGAATTATTAACAAAATTGCATATAATTTTTTTTCCCAGTGAAAACAACAGGTAAATATGACCATTCCAACCAATGAATGAATCATATCACAAAATCTGTCAAAATTTCAGATTTGTTTTTCATATCATTTAGTCCTAGCCCCAGTTTTAACTTGTCATTTTGAACTATCCTCTCCTGAACCACCAAATTTATATAAGAAGAACTTCTTAAAAACAGTTACCTATTAACTCTGTACTATCTACAAGATGATGCTATAAACCTACATTAGAGGAAATATTCAGCTCTGGTGTTTTGGGAACTTGTCCCATACTAGGAACTAAGAGTCAGGATATCTCTGCCTCTGGAGTCTAGTGCATTAATTTTGACCATTGTTGTTTTAAATCTGTCCTCCAAATTTCTGGAAGCATTAAACTAAACTGGGTGAATACCCCGTCAAATTGAATAGCTACAGTAGTGTCACGTGATGATGCCATTTAGATTCATACTCTTGAGGTGAAAAGTTAAGGATGAAACTTGGATTCTTTTTTGGAATAGTCCATTCAGCCTACTTTCCTGCCAGTGCCTGACTATAGTGACGCTATCTATATGCACACTGCCTCTAAAATATTGATACGGTTTGACACTGTTTATCACTCTGCTCTTAATTTTATTACTGGTGATAATTTTAGAACGCATCATTGAAGTCTTTATTGGGCAGTGGGCTGGTGGTGCCTCGGAGCTTGGAGAACGCAGCATTTGCTCCTGTACATTTATAAAGCTATCAATTATCTGACATCCCTCATTACATGGTGCTCTGTTTACTACCAGATAATATCTAAAGGTTGGTTAGTTCTTGAGGTCCCTCAAGTCAAAGCCAAACTGGGAAAACTGCTTTTAACTTCTGCATACATAGAGCCTAAAATACATTTCAAGAGACCATTAAGTTAAATACCCTAGTCTCCTTTGGGCAGATTCAAAGATTTGTTCAATGGATTCGATGCTCAGGTCTATGAAAACTTTTGTTAGTAATATTATAAAGCAATGGTTACTATACTCTGGGGCAGGCCCCCTCTGAGGGTGCGTGAAGCCAGTGCAGGGGTGTGTGTGGATGAACAGGGGAAAAATATGGAGTAATACAAAGGTGAATTAATATTATTTTTATAGGTAAAATATACAATCTATGTATAAAAGAATTTCTTTCTCTCTATTTTACTTTTCAACAACAAGCAGCCCTCCCTCCACCTTGCACCCTTGTCTTGAATGTTCATATGTTACAAGTTCAAGAGTCGAAAAGGTCTTGTTAC
The DNA here is from genome assembly GCA_027495735.1 of Lutjanus campechanus. NCBI lineage: Eukaryota > Metazoa > Chordata > Actinopteri > Lutjaniformes > Lutjanidae > Lutjanus > Lutjanus campechanus. Next base: position 16,249 of record JAJHUR010111934.1, on the reverse strand, counting down.
CAAATAATGTTAATCTCTGCTGCCTTCTGCAGCTTGTTCACAAGAATTGACATATAGATAAAAAATAACTAGTAGTATTAGTATTAACAATTGTAAATAAAGACTGGGGAGAGAACAAAAGGAACAGATGATTGGGAGTAATGAAAACTTGAGTCCTTTATCAAATGTTTTCCCAATTACTGTTAATAACTGATAATAATTGTGTAGTGGGGTAGTGAACTTTATGCAGTTTCTGTAGGGGGGGCATGCCAGAAAAAGCTTGGGAAGCACTTTGAATGTGTCATTATTGATATTGATTATTGATGGTTCATGTTTTTGTATTGTTTTATGATTTTAAAACACCTTGTAAGACTATTGGTTGATGTTTTGTTTTATCGTTATTATTATTGCATATTGTTGCATTGTATGCATTGTATATAATTAAAGGACCGCTGAAATGTGACCTCAGCCTTTCCTGGATAAATAAAGCTTTGAAAAAAGAAAACAAAATAAAGAAGCTTCATAGACAATAACTAGTGAAAGACACTGGCAGCAGTGAAAGTCATTTTACTGGGACACTGACATTTGTTATGATTTACGGCTGTAATGTAACTTAATGTATGAAAGTATGTTAAAAATACATGAAATCAAATAATAACTATGAAGTCCGACGACTCTAGGGTAAATTTAACGGGGATGATTTTTCTCTTAAAAGTAGCACTAAGTAAATTCTGTTTTAGGGTGGAATTTCCCTTTAACTGATCATCAATAAGTTAACTTTTAACCAAACCTGCGTCAGTGTATCACAACTAACACCATGAGAAGAAAGATGGGCATTTGATAAAAATCAATTCTCACTAACATCACTTGGTTACCGCCCCCATATGGACTAGCTGCACAGCCGCTAACCAGCTACAGCTAGCGGTAACCGCGTACCCGGTTATTCTTCCAATTGAAACTTGGGACCGTTGCTCAATCTTCTCACTTTCACACTAAGACTTAGAAAACAAATGTTAATTTGTCGTATGTGCACTGTTTTGGATAACAATGACAAGACTAAAATCTCGTCTCGTAAATAAGCTCTCAATCAGCATGCGTGCAAGCACCAAGCAAAAGATTAACGTTACCAAAAACACGCTAACGTTAGCTAGCCAACGCTCGTTAGCGTAACATCTGAATTAACGTACACATGTAACGTCCACCTACCGTCATTCTCGTCGCTGTGTCGTCTCCTGGACATATTTTCACTTGTTAAATGTTAGGTAATTCGACGAGAAAACGAACGTGAAACAAAATAATAAGTCGGCTAAACAAGCTTCTAGATTATTCAGCCTGTCCGCTACTAGTGCAGCAAAATAATAGCGGTCTGATTCAAGTGAGGCACATCCGGGGCACTCAAGGGTCAAACGGAAGGTGCACCGTCTTTTTTCGTCCCAGGTTCACTAGGAACCGTGGACCCGGTAAAGATCTCGCGAGAGTGATGTTTTTAACCCAAACCACCAAACGTTTTTCGCCAATCCTAACTCTGTCCATAAAGCTGCGTAGATATTAACCACAGCGTTATCCCGCCATAAAACATAATTATCTTGTACAACACGGACAATTTAGAAACAACTTGTATAAATCTCGCGAGAGTTAATAAATCTAGGGTTCCCATCTAGACAGAGCAGTCATCCGGTGTTCCTTGCTTGGTTTTTGGCTGCACGTTTGGTGAGAGGTCGACATGTAAAATGTAAAGATTATCATGTTTAAGACTCTATATTTATTGTTTGCCCAGGTTAGGTCAACACTGAATTCTTCGAAGATACATTACTCCTGATTGGTCGGGCCACAAAGCGGCAGTTGCTCTTTCTGAAATTTAAGTCTTGTAACTTAGCTAATGATTGTTTGTAGCTAGCTTAACTAAATTGAGCATATTTTGAAAAGCTGTTAAAAACTATGGCAGCGGAAGATAAGCCTTGCTCAGAGTTCATGGACTGGGAAGTTGAAACTTCGACATGTAACGGAGCAACGTTAAAACAGGAGAAACAACTTTCTGCATCACAAAGGAGGTACTACAGCTTCTGTAGGAGGAAGGTGAGTGACAACAAACACCGAACACCTTGTTGTATGATGTTAGATGGCCATGTTTTACTGCATGCAATGTTACCAGATGAGCACATGGATGTGTGTACAGATACAGTAACATAAGCAAGCTTTATGAAACCTTTTTGGCAAATTTCTTTTACATGAGTCAATTATGTGATATATCCTGTGACCCACAGGTAGGTCACAGGATATGTTATTTGGGTCACCAAATAAATAAAAGACTCGAAAGAAATTGTAGAAAATTTTAGATTTATATCTGCAGTACACCCTTTATAAGTCATTTAAAATGTGTATATTGTTTTGCTGATGAGACAAAGGACAGGAGCTTATAATTTTGCCTAAATAAACAAATTTTGCCTCATTTATGAAGTTAGCTAAAATGTCCTATGCTGTAAAAACTCAAAATTTAAAGGCAACTTACTTCAGTTTCTATTACATGGTTGGGAGTTATGATATAATCTGTGCAATTTCTACGGTTTAGAGACATTTAACTACACATTTTTCAATTCTTAAAAAGGACTTGATTTTGCCACATCAAAAGCACTCCGTACTTTTCCCTCTTCGCAGTCATTTGCTGCCTTTGTGGCATCCAAGAGGGACAGCAGTCAGGAGGAAGGAAGAACATGTTGGTGCTGCTGCGGCCAGACCTTCAAGGAACACTCTGCCATTCACAAACATGTGGCCAGGACTCATGATGCTGAACTACAGCAGCTCACACAGGCCACGTATGAGTGTTTATTAAGCCAGCTGGAAGAAGAACCTGAAACACAGGAGCCGGATGAGCGGAATGCCGAGCCAGTGGACATTTCTGCATGGATACCTGAGACTGATCACGTCTCTGAGGAGCAACTTCAAAAGTACTGGTCACATTCTGATCCTCCCGAGTAGCTCAGTGGTCTTTGAGCCATTCCAGCTTTAGATTTTAACATATGTGATTGATAAAGTATTGATTTTATATTCTTAATCTTTGAATAGATACTGATGTCTCTCAATGTAATTCCTCTTTTCAGGGGTCCAGGCAAGGTTCTCCTCTATTACCATTACTGTCAAGTGGAGGATCCACATGTCATCTGTGCCTGGCAGAAGGCTTTGTGTGAGAAGCTCCATTTAACAGGCAAGGTGAATAAATTCTCTTATCCCAGCTTATCCTCAGCTGGGAGACTACAGAATGTTTACACTGGGACCGGATAAAGTCTTGTTAACACGTTTCTAAAATTGTAAAAAGGAAGAAACTCAATTTTAACTGACCCCTTTAAGTATATCATGCTCATTATCTCCAGATAAGGGTGGCGACTGAAGGCATCAATGGAACAGTTGGAGGCACAGAGATGGCCACTGACATTTACATCAATGCAATGTGCTCACACCCTCTCTTCAACATGGATAAAGAGGATTTTAAGGTCAGACTCATTTTGAATAATAGACTATACAAATATGGCCTTAGCACAGTGTTTCACACTGCATGAATCTGAACTGAATAATCAGATTAAAAATAAGTGAGTACTTTATTGTTATTAGTTTATAGTCATTCATGTGTATTATATGTAAATTATGTGTTTTTGTTTGTGTGTTCAGACAAGTGATGGTGGTGCAGAGTGTTTTACAGACCTGAGGGTCGGCGTCTTCAAGGAAATCGTCCCAATGGGAGTGGATCCTGATGCCATTTCCTACCAATTGGCAGGTGTAGTTTGTTTAAACAACAATAATACTATTGTAGTAGTACAATAAAAATGCTGCTGCCCAGAACTGTTACCTCCAGTTTGTTGTATTTTTCATAAATGCAAATTGGTGGAAATGTAAAGATGTTAATGCCAAAATACACGTTTTTCTGATGTGTTTATTTTGATATGCTTTTCTGCGAGAGGTTTTGTTTTGTAAAAGTTGATTGTGTGGGTTGTGATGTTGGTTACAAATCTGTCTTTCCTCTCAGGAGTTCATTTGGAGCCGGAGGAGTTTCATAAAGAAGTTGAGGCTCTTTTGGCTGGAGGGGATCTGTGCAATGACACCATCCTGCTGGACTGCCGCAATTTTTATGAGAGTAAAATTGTAAGTAATAAATCAGTTTTCCTTCAAAAAATATTGACTTTCACAGGCTTTCTTTCAACTTTGGATGAAGTAGAAAGTGCTGTATTTTTGGTGAACTTATTGAAATATTCTTGTGCAAGATGCTAATTACTATTAGATACAATAGTGTTTTCTGCTGACTTTGACCTTCGACGTCATAAGAATAGCATAAAAAAAGGTTAATTTCCCCCCAACTATCGTAATTAAACAGGATAAAAGCCTGGTTGCACTATCTCAGTTTGAACTGTGAGTATCTTTTCCCTCCAGGGCCAGTTTACTCGGTGTCTGGCCCCAGACATCCGCAAGTTTAGCTACTTCCCGGACTACGTCGACCGGAACCTTGAACTGTTCAGAGACAAGAAGGTCTTGATGTACTGCACAGGAGGGATCCGCTGTGAGCGCGGCTCTGCCTACCTCCGCTCGAAAGTAAGCTGACTTCTTCTCTTAGATGTGAACTAAAAAAAGAATGGAGTCTTTTAAAATGCAAAACTTTTTTTACTTGAGGTTCAAATACTGAGCACCAAACCCAGATTTGCGACCTACACTGAGTATTTTTCTTTATTGCCCTGTAGGATGTGTGCAGAGAGGTTTATCAGCTGAAAGGTGGAATCCACAAGTATCTGGAGCAATTTCCAGAGGGTTTCTATCGGGGGAAACTTTTTGTGTTTGATGAACGCTATACCATCTCCTCCAACAATGACGTCATCTCAGGTTAGTGTGCGCACAAAGGCCCTCATCAACATGGTGAATACTATAAAGACACTGCTAACACTGTCAGTTGTAAATAATTCTGTTTCTCTGTCCAGACTGCAGGTACTGCGGCTCTCCCTGGGACCAGTACAAACTCTGCTCCACACAGTTCTGCTGTCAGCTGGTTCTGTCCTGTCCCGGCTGCAGACGGGACGGACACACCGCCTGCTGCCCCACCTGCCAAACCAAAGGACAGGCTCAGAGCGAGGCCTCCCCTGCTACTCTGCATCACAAAGAGGAGTGCGACTGCACGGGTGGACGTCCCAGAATCCCTCAGGATGTGTAGTGATGGGGAGGTGATGAACGGACCACAGTGCCTGCAGCCACATGAAAAACGCTGCCTGTTCAGAGACGTTAATCTGAATGTACGACTAAAATTTGTGGAGGATGTCCAGTCAGGAATGTTTTTTTTACGTGGATATTTGGAATTAAGTCAGATTTACTGTATCTAATGGGTTTAATTCTGAAGACATGAATTTGATATTAGATGATAAAACTATTTATTCATCTTTTATTGACAAAAAGTAAAAATACTTTACAGAATACATGAGATTTGTTATATTAATTTTATGAAATTGTTGTAATGCCTCTTCAGTAATGAAAGCTTGCTCCTATGAGATACTAACTCATTGTGTGTGTGCTTGTTTGCGTAAATGTGGGATTGTCTTTTTCAAATGGTCGCTTTGGTGTTTATTTATCCTAATTACACATTTTATTTGTCCCAAATGGTAATGGTTTCACAGACAATTTTAAATTTCAGTCATTTGAAGTTATGCTGCACGAAAAAGCGTAGATACAAATATACCAAAAGCTGGCAGAATTTACAGCTCTCTAAATAATGTCAATGGCTGTGAAGATTAGACTCTTGTGAATTCAATGAGCCGAATATTATTCCTGTATGATGATGATAGGCCCTTTTAGTAGACATTTTATTGTAGTAAGACCTTATTTTTTAACTTGACCTCACTGTATAAAATGACCTATTGAGACCTCTTATTTTGGGCCAAAAAAACATTTTAAAAAATCTGTCTGGAGCCACAACTATTAAATTCTGTCTTTTCCCTGAAGACATTTTTAAAATTTGGCATCCATAGCTAGCTTATGGAGACTTGAGAAGACTAGCCACTACCAAAATTTTAGAGGAAAAGGCACAGAGCCATAGACACATGCTATAACACACATTTTGGTTGACAGTAGTATTAAAGTTTTTTTTTTTAATTTGGTGCTACACTTGCCAAATGTAAGAATCACTTTATACTGTGAAAAAAGTTGAGATAACTCAAAATTTCAAGGCAGCGTTCTGCAGTAAATTTTTTAATTTTGTGCCCAGCTCAAGCTTTAAAAAGTTTTGCTGACATAATATTTAATTGAGAAAATTTACTATTCTTCTTTAGATCTACTTGAATTGTTGAGTTTTAGAAACCTAAAATTTTTTAGAATTTGGTCACAATAAACTGTGAACCTGGTTTTGTCATTATTTATTAAGTGGCTTTAATTGAAAATATTAGAATTTTAAGTATCATTCATGTACAGTTTAATTTTTTAAATACATTTTTTTGGGGTTGCTAAAATTAAATGTTTTAAGTTTATATAAAAAAGAAAAGTAAATTATACTATTGCAGTACATTGCCTTGAAATTTTGAGTTGTCTCATCTTTCTCATAGACCTACAACAATGATAAATGAAAATTAAAATGTTTTTAATGTGCCGAAGAGCAGCAGGGTTCAGACCCCCAACACATGTCCAGCAGCAGCTCTGTACTCAGTATAAACAATACCTTATGCCATATGTAATATTTATGCATTGTGCGTATTTGCAAATAATGAATGTAATATTAATTGGATTAAATTTAAATATAGTTGTATAAATTAATAATTAAAGAACAAAATGTTGTCAATTAAATACCACTGGTGGTAAATTAAATAAATGATATACAGTATACTTGCACAGAAAGGCCACTAGAGGGAGTGACAGGACCACAGGCAGGAGTCAGTTCAGATTCAGATCCTCAACATCCCGACTGGAAGCTTCAGCTCTCAGCCGCGCAGCGGACCTGTTCAGGCTGCCTGCCCGGGTCCCACTGACCAGCAGCAGCCCCTCTGCCGCATTTCTGGACTTAAACCAGGCGTTGAAACAGTGCACCTCATGTGTATTTACCCAGCCGTGTATCTGTGGGCATAAGGACGGGAGGACCGAGCGATGTCTTCGCCGGGTTTCACAAACCTGAACAGCTCCGTCAGCTACAGCCAGAACTCGACGCCGAACGGTGGAGCTGCGCCCCCCTATCAGAACGGTACAGCAGGCCGGATGATGCGATTAGCCCGGCTTGTTAGCATTAGCATGCTAACTCTCTGTGATGATGTCAGATAGTTACTCAGACGCTGATTTCTTATTTCTTTTGTATAACTCTCATATACTATTGATTATAATACTAACATTAAATATAAATAACAGTGGCTTGTAAATTCGGGTGAAAACTGTTTCAGCTAAAGCTAGCCTTTTGCTAATATTAGCTAACATAAGAGCTAACCTAATGTTAGGTATAGAAACCCCAAGGAGATAACGCTGTCTAGAAGGGACCCCTTGATTTGTGAAAATCTCGCGAGTTTTGGACGAGGTATCTATACAGTGTGCTCGCTGTATACATTAATAATATTTTGAGATGTAACAACGCTGTGATTAAGATCTGAGTAGGTTTAGGGGCAAAAATCGTTTGTTATTGTTAGAGATAGATAGTAGTTTGTGTTAATGTGTTAATTGATCACTGTCGTCTCGCGAGATCTTTCGCGGGTCTTGGGTTCCCTTCTAGGCACAACCATTAGCGGCTAACGTAGAGCTATTAAGCTAACGTAAATCTAAGTGTTAGCAAGATAATGGCTATATGACAGATTGCGCACCATCATTTCATTATGTCCGCTTTATCATGAAGCTCGGATGAAGAAACAGTCGATTTAATTTACCCTGAAATGATTTACTTTTTAATTGATAGCTGCTGCTGTGCTGTCAGGGATGAGAGGTAACTGGATATTAACCCCCACTGCTGGAGTAACAGCTGCTGGTGAAGCCTGTTGTTTGCAGCTCACCTCTGTTCAGTCTCTTACTTGCTTGACTTAGACCATGAAGGTAGACGTAGAATATAAATATTTTTTGACTCTAAGCTCATTGAACGTGCCTTTTAATCACTACCTCCTCCTCCTTTTCAGGTCCTGTACAGACCTACCAATCTATGTATCCACCTACAGGGTGCTATGGAGCCCCACCTCAACAACAGAGCTACCCCACCATCCCTGCCTACTCCACTCCTGCTCCCATCAAAGCACCCATTACGAACAGTGCCCACAGTGCTAGCTACTACCAGAGCAACCATCAGCAACAGCAGCACCACCACCTCCCTCAGCGTCATGTAGCACCCTCCCCTTACAGTGCTCCTCCGAGCTCTGTTCCTCCTTCTCAGCCATATGCCACCCTCCCCTCTTCAGGACCACCACCATCCAATGCCCAGTACAACCAGCAGCAGCAGCAGCCTCCGCCGTATGCCACCCCAGGATCCTATTACGGACAGCAGTCGTACCACAGTCCCCCAGGACAGCACTCTCAACAGCAGCAGCCCAGTTTGGTGGCTGCGCCAGCCGGCGGCCCCGGAGCTCCCCTCTACCCAATTGTTTCTTATCCGTCTGCGCCAGGAAGTAGCCAGTACGGCACCCTGAGTTCCTCCCAGAGCACCTCCACGCCTGGAGTCATGCCCACCCAGATGGGTGCACCCCTGCATCAGTACAGCACCTCTCGGCCGGCATCTACAACAGCGGTGCAGCCTGGGTACAGTGTGGCTCCTCCTACGCAGCTGGCGCCAGCAGTTAATGGTCAAGGAAGCACAGGTATGTGTGAATGCTGTGATTTATGCTGATCAGCTGCTGGCTGGAAAGTGAGATATTTTTCATAAGGATATACACCAAAATTATTATTATTATTTTACAGAACATACAATGTAGAAAACGATGCTTGGGGTGATTTAGATTTATCAACAGTTGGTTGACAATTTATGTGTTGAATTATTTATCATTATTTAAAATGTTACATAATTCATATCTTTGATGAAGTTATTTGTTAAGAAAACAGCCTTTGAAGTACCTTTGCATTGTCATATTAGTGCAAAATTGATGAACAATACACATGTAAAGGACTGTTTTTATTCCACATCAAGACTTCACTGTTTCAGCCACCAAGTTAGAGTTGAATTTTCACAATACAATAGCCATCTCAGGAATTATCATTTGATAATTGTGAGGCTGCAAGTAGTGATTATTTTAATTCTCAGTTAATCTGTCAGTTCTTTTTTCATTTTTATCATCCAGTTGTTTGGTCTATAAAAATTTCAGAAAATTGTAAAAATTGTTGATCAGTGTTACCCAAAGCCCAAGTTAATGTCCTCAAATGACTTTTGTTCACAACACAAAGATATTGAGGTTACTGTCATAGAGGAATAAAGAAACCAGAAAATTATCCACAATGAGTTTTTTTTAATGACACAAATGCAATATAATTTAATATCATAGATAAGCAAATGCACATGGTATGATAACCATCAGTTGTTGTGTACCATGTATACTGCTGCAACCCTAGTGTCGCTTACAGTTTTCAAATTAGCTACAGATGATTGTCTTTAACTGTTTTACACTTGTGTTTATGCCAAAGACAAGACAGAAATCCATGTTTGTGTCAGCAAATTCTGAAAAATCCCCCAAAACACAGTGGTACTTGCGTAAATCCAAAAATAGCCATTCAGCATTCCTAGAAAGTTACTCATTGCAGAGTTGGGAAGATTGCCAACAGCCAAAAGTGTGTTACAACTTTGTAGTTCTTGGTGTGATCTTTGGCTGCGCAGCCTTTTGGAAATTTCCCACTTCTTATTCTTTGTGTTTTTCTTTCCAAACCACAGTCCACCAACACTATGACCAAAGCCATCAGGCTTCTCTGGGCTATGACTCCTATGGTGGGGTCACTCACAGTCACGGCAGTGGTGGCGCAGATGCAGACCGACCGCCCTCAGGAACCCCCTCCACTTCGGTCCATTCCTCACCGGGCCACCATCAAGGTAACAACGACATTTTAATTTTGGTTTATTTTAAAGCTTGGACAAAACACACACACACACAAAAATAATCACCATTATTACTGCCCTTCACTGCTCCTGATCCTGATAAACAGCAGCTTGTAAAGTAGGTTGTAAATGTTTTAACTGAGGAATATTAGCAATGAGCCTCTCATTTATTTATGTTTGTTTCTGTGTGTGCAAAGTTTGAACTTGACAAACTGGCGTTGTGCAGTTTGCCTTGTAGACAAAATGCATTGAAGCTGTCTCAGTAGAATAATTCAAATGTAGTTTAAAGTGTAGCTTAAAGTTCTCTTTTGTTAAAATGTTGAAACCCTCTTATAATTGAAAGGTCAACATAAAATCCAGTGAAAGAAACGACACACTAGTTCAGTGGTTTTCAAACGTTTTGCGCCCAAGGCACACCAAAGGGCACGCCAAAATCTCAAAAAAAAAAAGAAATCAGATGAGCGACGTAGCCACTATAACATGTGGTATTACTCTGTAATAGAGCTGTAACTAACTAATTGTTTTATTATCAATTAATCTGTCAAGTATTTTCTTGATCAATCAATCAGTCAATTTGTTGTTTGGTCCATAAAATGCCCAAAAATGATGAAAAATGTTGATCGGTGTTTCCCGAAGCTCAAGATGACGTCCTCAAATGATTTGTCTGAAACTCAAAGATATTCAGTTTACTGTCAGAAAGGAGGAAAGAAACCAGAAAATTGTCCCAGTTGTGAAGCTGAAGTCATAGAGTTCGGAAATGTATTATTTAAAAAAGTGCTCAAAACAATTAATCAGTTATCAAAATAGTTGGCGATTGATTTAATTGTCCATTAATAATTGATTAACCATTGCAGCTCTATTCTGTAAATATTAAATTTAATAATTTAAACATTTATGAACAAAGAATTCATTTGAAACTTTGTAAAAATGAGATCAAAGCAGCAACACACCCATTTACTCGAAAACAAGCAGGTCATAAAATTAAGCACTAGTAATTCCCACCATGCAACAAACGCACAAGAGTATAGAATTTGCCTCTGTGGGGAGGGAGTGCGTACAAAGAACTGATGTAATAGATTGAAAATGAACGTGTTGCTTAGTTGTACATCACAATAATAATATATGGCTGTCACAGAATCCTTTGGCACACTGGGACTTTCCTCACGCACACCATTTGGGAACCACTGCACTAGGGCATCAGTTTGAGAAGGTGTTCTTTCATTTGATCTTTGTATTTGGGTTTGATTTTTTTTTTTCTTTTTTCCATCCTGCTTTCTCGTTGTTTGAAAACTGACAGCTTTTGGTTTTGCCCTGCTGACTTTTTTTTGTCTTTTCTGGTACAAATTCTTCAAGGAGCCTATATTTAGACGTACAGTTTGAATGTTTGAACTCTGCTCTAAATTTCCAGTGCAAGTGTACGTGAACGGTTTACATGTTCACAGCTGCACTTTTGAAATGTACCACACGTCATCTGTTGCACGCACACACTTTCAGATGTGCAGGTGTGAGAGCCTATACAAATATGAGGGTTTCAGGTTGGGAACAGAACGCTTGCCAGCCAGCTGCTGGTTTATTTTGACTGTGACCCGTGAATTGTTCCACCGTCAGCGTAGCAGGTTCAGACCAAAGGACTCTCGTGCCAACTGCACCTGCATTTAATCATAATTTGAGTTGCAAAAACCAATCGACTTTGCATAGTCTCACCATGAAGAAAGGAGTCTTAAGGGACCAATAACCACAATGATTCTCCAAATCTTCCACTCTCTGGCCAGTAAAACGTGTGCTTAAATCATTCTCCCTGTCCCAGTGATGTTGGCCTCAGGCAAGAGAAAAGAAATTATACAACAGCAAGAGGGCACACAAAGGCTGTATGGTAATACAGATTGTGATTATTGCACCCAGCTACTGTGACCAACCTGATTTTTTTTTTTTTTGATATTGTGATACAAACAACTATTGGGGAAAAACATACCAGCAGGCATGAACTTATCTGCAGGTGCTCCAATCAGTTTGACAGACCAAGAGGTATTTGATGCCTACTTGAATTGTGTGTACTGTAAGTTTTAAGCTGTTAGTCGTCTCTTGTATGTATTTTTTTCACCAACTCCTCATTTGGCCTCTAAAATGTTACTGGTTACTGCAGACTTGGATATAGAGTTATTGTTAGGCAACATCTTGTTGCCAGACAAGTTGTGACTCTCACTTTCTCTCAGAGAGTTACAGACAAATCATAAAAATAAGAATTACGATAAAGCAAAGCAAAGATCATCAGTGTTGTCCAGCACTCAAAATCCCGCTACTAGCCAGCTAACGCTACCTAGTGTTAGTCTACAGCTAGTGCTAACATAAAAAGACAAGAATAGACTGAGGTTTTGTCTGTGACTGGAACAAAAGTTGTAGACTTAAAAAATTAGAACCTATCCTTTAGCGCTTGCTGTTTTGTTCGTATTTGCTGCCTGCAGGGTGGGAAGTTAGCAGCAGTCACCAGACAAATGCTGGTAAAATATGAAAGTAGCTGGTAGATTTCAGGCACAAAGTAATGATTTGAACATTTATCTGACAGTGGCTGGCACATTAAAAAAAAAAAAAATCCCACCCTGGCTGCCAGACAAAGCTGGCTAGCGTGGTAGCTAATAATGAAAATTAACACCTCAGCAAGACTGAAAACTGTTTAAAAAGACTGAAATTGCATTTGTACTTCTGTCCTTCATGAGCACGTCAAAAATGTCTATTTAAAAAATATTACATTACATTACATTTTACATTTGATTTGATTTGATTGTCCCCATCAGAATCAACATTTCTGATATGAAACAAACCCACATAAAAATGTAATGGAAAGCATAAACTTTCTCATGTGGACAACACGAGTAAAATGTTTTTGTTCCTTGAAAGTTCAATGTTTTGCACATTGCAGATAGAACCTTATAATTCCAAGGAGAATGTGAGCTCTTAGGATTAGAAGGTTCTATCTGCATATTTATTTACAAAGTTGATAGGATTTTGATATTGTACATTTAGGATGTTTATCAGTTTCATTTCCACAAATCATTTTTCTTTTAAGAAAGGCAAAAACTTTAAAGCTCAATATCTCAAAACCACTCAGAACGCTGAATCAACCTTATAATTTCAAGGGGATGATAGGTTTGTATTTGCACTGTAGTTGGCAGTGCTGAATTCATTGATCAAACAGAAGCAAACATGAAAAAGTAACCCAACAAAAATCACTAAAAAATACTGATGGAAAACTGACTGTGGTCAAACGCCCGGGGTGATTTAAATTTTTTATTTAAATATCAGTGCAGGGAACAACCGGCAGAACTTCCATGGTGAACCAGAGTGAGTCAGTGGAGTGATGCAAGTTACTGAAACAAAGTTATTGAACTAAATTTATTATGTGGAATGGAAAA
>JAJHUR010111933.1:0-15897 GCA_027495735.1 Lutjanus campechanus | reverse complement strand
ACAGAGATAGTTCACCCAAAAATGAAAATTCAGCCACTATCATACTCATACCGACTGAAGGAATACTGCTGGAAATACTGCTGGAAAACAGCATCGCAGAATCTCCCAAACAGTGGAAGTGAATGGTGACCAGTTTTCAAATGTAAAAAAACAACAGGACTGAAACATAAAATTCCTCCATAATGTTCGTCTGGTGTAATCCAAGTCTCATGAAGCCTCGAGGTGCAAAGTTGACTCAAAAAAAGTCATTTACAGCATGTTTTTTAGCCTGAATCTTCACTGTAGATCACTAGTGTTCACATGCACACTGTCTGACCTGTGTGTGTGTGTGTGTGTGTGTGTGTGGTGTGACAGTGTGCATGGCACAGCATGTCAGGATTTTAGGAGACTTGGATTATGCCAGAGGAGCAGTATGGAGGCATTTTATGATTTCTTTCCAGTTATTTTTAACGTTTGAAAACTGGTCACCATTCACTTCCATTTTTTTGTGAGGTTCGGCATCACTGTTTTCCAGCGAAACTCCAGCAGTGTTTTGCAAATTAACAAAATAAGCCCGACCCTCAATCGGCATGAAGGTGAGTAGATAACGACAGAATTTTCATTTTTTGGGTGAACTATCTCTTTAATAGCCAAGAGTTTGATCTTTTAAAATATATTTTCCTGCATAATTGAAGAGTAAAACTCAAAACATGTTTTTGTCCCAATTCTCAAGAACGAGTGATACACTAACCTTCATCAAAGTTTACTTCAAACTATAAAATCGATGTATTTTAGGCAGTCTTCTTCTGTAATATGCTGATCATGTTTCTTCACAAACTTAATTTAATGAGTTGATACACTGATGCTGGAATAGAGGAGACAACGAGTCTTATTGTCCCTGCATTTTTCAGGTGTAGGCCTGTCCAACAGCGCCTACACACCAACACCAACAACAAGATGCAGTGTAATGCAGTGATCTGAGTTCAGCAGCAGATCTGCCTTTAAATATCCCCATCAGTATTTACTCGCCCATTTTCTCATGCAGTGACAAAGAAATTCATAACTGATAACGTTGCAGTGCAAAGAGACACTGTTAAATAGTCTCTGTGTTCATACAGGACAGAGTCTGAACCCCAAAGCACACAGTTTGTCGGGTGGGTTTGTTTGACAGAGACACACAGACACACCTGTCATGTGTGTAGAGTTTTTACTCACTTTGCTCTTCAGAATCCAAATCTGAATCTGAAACAGAAATTGTTTTAATACAGATGCTCCCATTCAAGAATAGAAAAATATATTGTATAGAGCAATTAGAAGAAAATATAAAAAATAAATAAAGGTGTGTAAAAATATGTACAATCTACTACCAAATATTCAGAGAGAAAAAATGGCAATCATAGATAATAAAACAATATATATAGTAAGTCTGTAAAGGTATGTGCCTTATGGAAAATAGAAATAAAGATATAAAATAAGAAATATAAGAATTGAATGTACATATTGTGCAACAGTTTCACATAGCAAAATGAAATGTTCATAAAAATACAACATCACCAATAATGTGACACTAGAACTGCCCCTGGAGGTGAGTAGTACTTTAAAGATAATTTAAAAATCAAATTATCACATCATCATCCTGCATTACTATTTAGCCCAGCTCATATTTATCAGACAGTGTTACTGGTTAGTGGCTTCACTCAGCTGCAGAGGTGTCAGAAGATGAATCGTCTCCGTGGTCTGATCAGTAAACGTGTGTGAAAGCACCTCTGACACACAGTAACGTGTTAAACACAGCGTCATCAAAAAGCTGGATGTCAAGTCAGAAGAGTCCGTGTTAATAAGTTCTGAAGTGTTTGGAAAGTTAAATACTAGAAATTTAAAGTTTAATTAACTTGAAATAATAAAACTTGAGAGTAAACTTGAGGAAAGATAAATTGACTCAACCAAATTCCCTTATGAGTTTTTACGGCGCTCCAAACCCTGGACAGCTCCACACTAATACTCTGATGTTTGAATGTGAAGGCAGCAGAGGTTTACTGTACTGAATCCTCAACAGTTCTGCAGCTACGGCGCCGAGATGCAGCAAAGCAGTGAATTTATTGTCCATTTATGTAAAGAGAAAGCTAGTTCTTCTGCTAGTGTGGCTTTCTGCCAGTATTTTGTTATTCTATATTCTAAACCTTGTTATATCCCCCTGGGTAAACGAGTTCACATGCCTCCTCTTGGAAAGGGAGTGACACTAATTGCAGTGCAAATGAAAGGTTGTTTCTTTCAACTCTGTTTTTCATGAGAGCCAAGTTCGGTACCCACTCGCTCGTGTTATTCTTGTTAATTCTGTCCTTGCAAAATCCTTGCAAAAGCAATCTCAGACACCGGGTTCACTCACTCACTTGTTCTGGAGCTTTTGAGCGCATCACGCGGTCTTCGTCAAGCGTAGCTTTAAAGCCAGCGTGGGTAGTAAGTAGGTGAGACCGGGGATGGAAGTAACATTTTTGTTTGGGCATCAGTAGCTCAACTTTGGCGCAGCGTACCCATATTTGTCTGCTACAAATAAAACTCACGTCTGCAAATAATGTTAAGTTCCATTTTTACAACCTACCCCACTACTGTGGTGAGCTGTTACAGCTGTAACGTTAGCAGCAGGTGGGGACAGATGTAGCAATGAGAGATCATTTGCTCCAGTTCATGAAAAAAATGATTGAGGGATAAAGAATACACTCTTTTGAATAAAGTGAACAATTTTGAGCAACAAACAAACAAACAAAAAAGCTTATTTCTTCTAAATCTTTCAATTTATATGTTTATGTGAGGACTGTGTTCCTTTGTCACACTGTCGTAGTTGTGGCAAATGTAAATGACTGCCCTTGGCTTTGCGGGCCCAGAACACACTTGACCCCCACTTCTTTTGGCCGTGAGTTTACAAAGTGTTCCATGCAAACAATACAGAAATTCTCATCAGTTTAAGCAAGCGGCCATGACATAGCAAACTGCATTAGCATGTGGCCTTGACGGTACTGTAGCGTGAATGAAACTGCATCAAATTAAACTAGAGAGACTGCCATGGTAGGTTATGTAAGTCAAACCAGCGTATCTACCTTTTACCTGAAAACACACATAAATCTGTAATCAAGTATAAGTACTGTTAAATTGCTAACATATTACTCAATTACAAGTAAAAGTACTGGTGTTACAGATATACTTAAGTAACTGTTCACCTCTCCAAAGTAGGGTTGCAAATTTTGTATATTTTCCTTCATCAATAATTGACATTGAACTTTAATCATTTAATCATTAATAATTTGTAATTTTTTTTTATTTATTTTTTTTGCCTTATTTTCATTTTTTTCCTGTTTCTCCTTTCTTGGGCATTTTTTCTCAGTTTTTCCTCATTCAACAATGGCTCTGCCAGACAAAACAACATCATGAGGTGCAGTCACTGCCATGACTACTGATCAAATATTGTTAATATTGTTATATTAATAATATATGATATCATTTTTAATTGGTTAAATTTTTAACAGCAATTATTGATTAATGATTAATCATTAACATCCTTGCTCTAAATGCGTGCTGCTGCAGCATTTTGTTTTATTGTTTGATATGAATTCAAATTGTGCTCAGTACTCAACTATGATTTTAAAAGTAACTGAGTAGATTACTTTTTGTAATGCATACTTAAGTGCGAGTGAAAGTACAGACTTGAAAATCTACTCATAAAAATACAAGTACCCCCCAAAAAAACCTGCAAGTAGTTTGAGTGAACATTATAAGATGTGAGGAAACAGATGAGTGTTACATGAGTTACATCAGACAGACAGAAGCCAAGGAAACACCTTCTGTCTGCATCCTGTTGACGTGTGTGTTAGTTTCAACATGTTACACTAGAAAAACCGTCTGATATATTTCTAATGCGGTCAAACCACAGCAGACGCCTTCCTATAGCTGTGTGTGGCAGCTGTGAAGTCTGAAAGTCCACACACACACACACACACACACACACACACTCTTAAAGAACTGAGAGTGTGTGTGGTGACATTCACTGTGCTCCCAATCCCTCCTCTGGTGCTCACTCTGGGAGCCACTCGATCTCTGATCAATACACTGCTTTCTCTGCATTCACACACACACACACACACACACACACACACACACTGGACCGTGGCTCTGCTGTATCAAGTCGTAATGGTGGAAGTCTGAAACCCTCCCATCCCCCTCTGCCTCCATCTCTCCTCTCTCTTCCTCTCTGTAGCTGCTCTTTCCATCCTCTCTTCACCTTCTCCTGCACCTTCTTCTCCTTCCTTCATCGTATCATATCTGGTGCTGCAACAAACAAAATTTTCATTATCGATTACCCATCCAATTATTTTCAAGATTAATAGATTAACTGTTTAGTTTATGGAATATCATCACAACAGAGTCCAAACTGATGTCTTCAAATTGTTCTTTTGTCCAACCAACAGTCCAAAACCCGAAGACTCTTCACTTACTATCATTAATGACAAAAAGCAGAAAATCCTGACATTTAAAGTTCTCATGAAACGACTGGCCGACTGCTTATTGCTTATGTGTTTATTGTAAAACAGGCAGTTAGAGAGGCAGCTGTTGCAGACATTCATTGGAGTTTACAGTATCCATTAGTGCTGAATGTGTGTTACACAAGAGCAAAGTGTTGACATGTCCCCACCAATCATTTTGATCAAAAAATGTAACTATAATCACTGTTGTGTGTTGGTGTCTAGTCAATTTAAGTTAGTGAGATTCAGTATTGTAACAGACACAAAACAATGCGTTTTCAAATTCTGAAAGATTGCGTCCTGCCCTTGACTAAGCCTCACATTGGTTTGGGCCACTGCAAACTAATAGATGAATCCGGCGACTATTTTGTGTTTTCTGCCATCTTGCGGTGCCCCCATTACAGCGGTGGCACGTCGTGTCTGTTGCTCTCAGTATCTGCTGGTTGGACGTAGAAGGGAACACCAAATTTGCGAGACTCTTGCAAGATTTTTCATGGTTTCGTTCAAACTGCTCACTCTCTAGATCGTGCAGATCTGGGGTTCCCTTCTAGACACCATGCCTGCTGTTGTTTGCTGACAGTGACAACACGGATAATTGGACTGACGACTTTAAACAGCGGCCTTCAGCAAGTGGTGAAGGTACCTTTTAGGATGGTATGGATGATATTAATGTACTTTTTACACAATAGTTGACATAGTAGTAGACATTGGTTGTGACAGAAATAGACAGAATAGACAGAAATGGATAATGATGGCTTGCATTCATTCACACTCATACTGCAGGAAGATGCCACCGCAGCAATGGCGGCTTATTAACTTCCGGTACTTCACTGGATTCATCTATAGCCATGGCTCACTTTTTACTGCCAAAATATATGAATTAAGTTATGAGTGACAAATCTCATGAGTTATTCAGACCATCAGGGTGAAAGGAGAGAGCTATACACAAGTGTGTTATTTTGTCATTTATTCCCATACATGCTGTAATCTCAGTCAGCACTCCTGTGGCAGCAGCACAGCTTCTTCTCCATCTCGCACCATACATGGATCGCAGGCACCCAAAACTTGTAGGTGTAGTTGTAGATATCTTTGTTTTTCTTTAGTTGAGAGGTGATCCAAATATTCGTGGATTGAAACAGAGGGAAATTTTAGCGGTTTGTCCATGTTGGCCCATTGTTTTTTCCCTCCAGGTTGCCATGCATGTCATGTGACTGAAAACTATGAATAAGCTGCAGTCCCAAGATGGTTTTCTTGCTTCATTTGGCCACCTGGAGCAGTTAGCAGTTAGTGGTTAGCAAACTTTCTTAGCAGAAAATACTTTGTGCATAAAATATGATCCACTTTCACCCAAATCAGTGAATAAAGTTATAAAGTTGTACTTTTGGGCAGTGAGGCCCAGCCCATCTGAAACTCTATATTGCTCTGGTGAATAGATGTACTCTTCTTCCACGCTCTGCTCTGTTTGATTGGATCGAATTTAGCAACGCCCCTGGGTGCAGGGTGAGTCATCACAAGTTTCAAATTGTTTTCCAAGACAAGACAAACTCTGAAATACCATCAAAAATACCAGAGATAATCTACAAAACAACATCTTTGTCTTTGTTGGGATACAGGTGACGTATAGCACGATATGTGACAAACACAGATTTTGATTTCATGGGAACTTTAAGAAGCTTGGAGCAGCAAATGTTTGACACTTTTGCTCGAAAAACGACTGAAATGATCAATCGATTTTCAAAACAGTTGGCAAATACATTTCTTACTGATGACAACCAGATTACTGGCTGTCAAAGAATCTTTTTTTTTTCTTCCTGTGATAAGAAAAATACTCCGGTAAGAATGATCTGATCGCTGTACATAACACGGAAGATCCTTCATTTGGTCTAAAGGTATGTCTGTGTGTGTTTTTGGTGTGTGTGTTTACTTGTGTGTGTGTGTGTGTAGAGAAACTGCAGATTGCAGCACTCGCTGTTTATTTGAAAGCTATAAAACAGTTATCTGTGATCGCTGCTACAGTCCAGGGCTCAGCCACGGGGGACACGAGTGATCAAAGAGAAGCTGCTGGTTTGTGTGTGTGTATGTGTGTGTGTGTGAGATCACGAGTGTGTGAAACAAAGGAAAGTATGTTTGAGAAAGTGTGCACTTTCATATGTGCATCTCTGTGAGTGTGTGTGTGAAAGTTTAAAGTGAAAGAGCGTTAAAACAAAAAGCAGAAGTGTGAATGAAAAACGAGAAAAGTTAAGAAGAATGTTCTTGTGTGCGTGTGTGTGTGTGTGTGTGTTTGTGAATACGGGTTAGTATAAGGTGGCTGTGATTAATTTCCCTCCATAGCCGCGGCTCTAATTCCCGGCTGAGGTGGGAATGGTCCCTGAAAGAGTCCCAGTGGAAATCACAGTAGGCAGGCAGGCAGACAGCAGCTCTGAGAAACACTGATGAATTATCCATAGAGAGGGAGGAGAGGGGGCGGTGGGGGTGATGGTGAGCGAGATAGAGAGGTGAGGGCTGGGGTGTAAAAAGGTAGAAGGAGAGCATGCGAATACAGCAGGAAGGAAGTTGTGGAACGATGGAGGGATAGTAAATACAACACGCAGGGAGGGAGAGGAGAGGAGGAAGGTGAGAAATGTTTGCTGATGGATGGAGGGAAAAGTGAAAGCCACAACATGTTTTCCCTCCTTGGAAAACTCACAGTTACACTGCTCATCCATCCCCGGCGTGTGTTTCCTCCGTCTCACTGCTGGATCGGTGTGTCAGGTGGGCTGTAGTCTGTCTGTTTGGAAACATAAATCTCCAGGTTACACCTCAGTACCAGCGGATATCCACACAGTCTCTGCTGGGAGGGAAAAACAACCCTGAAAATAATTCAGCACGGAGAGCAAAGGTCGAGCAAACACTGACATGAAGCCTTAACTAGATGAATCTGCATCCATTACGTTACATTTCTCTCTTCATTTATTCAGCTTTTATTTTCAGTTTCTCACCTGTATGCAGAGGTGCGAAGTAAAGTACAAATACTGTACTTAAGTAGACTTTTCAGGTATCCATACTTTACTGGAGTATTTACTTTTTTTTTTTACTTTTACTCCCTACATAAGACAAATATCTGTACTTTTTTACACCTTACATTTAAAAAATAATAATTGCATTTGAGGTAAATTATTGATTGGTTTTTTTTATTTTTCATCACTACCTGCCGCAAGATCTATTTCAACCTAAATGGATGGGACAATAACACACACAAAACATGATTCCTTTGTGTATCCATCAGTGCATATCATGCATGGCAGACATAACAAAACAACGTAAAAGACACAACAAGATGAAAAATACCTAATAATAAAAGAATGACATAAAAGAGTTAAGTGAAAAACACGATAAAAGATGCAAACGACTTATGATGAAAATACAGATAAATAAATAAATACAGATGTTGCATCATTACTGCTACTTTTACCAGATACTTTTTTTTTTTACACAAGTATCTGTACTTCTACCAGAGTAAAGAATGAGTACTCCTGCCACCTCTGTCTGTGTGTAATTAGTCAGTAGGTTTCAAGCAAACTA
The DNA here is from genome assembly GCA_027495735.1 of Lutjanus campechanus. Lineage (NCBI taxonomy): Eukaryota > Metazoa > Chordata > Actinopteri > Lutjaniformes > Lutjanidae > Lutjanus > Lutjanus campechanus. The sequence goes on along the minus strand of JAJHUR010111933.1, from coordinate 7,843 downwards.
TATGTGATGCACATTTGTATCTGCAGGTTTCTAAAAGTCACGTTTAGTTCTTGCATTAAAGGCATTTTTAGTTCTAACATGGAATTCAATTCAGGACTAATTTAAAAATAAATCAGAGATGTGGCAGTACAAGCTAATTTGGGCCTGAACACAGCTAATGAAAAGCCTGAAACGATTAATGGGCACAAGTGGAGAAAAAAGGAAACCAGGAAATGAAAGACTTTTGTGTTTATCAAGGCTGATGTGATGAAAAAAAAAAAACAACACATCACCAGTGTGTTACGTCACCAGTGTGTTGTACGGTCAAGATGGAATTTAATACATTTTCTCATGTGCTTTATTCTAAAACACTTCTGAACCATTTTTATGTCAAATGTAATGAAGAGGTTATGTGAGCACCAGAGATGGGAAGTAATTAAGTACAAATACTTTGTTATTGTGCTTAAGTAGATTTTTCAGGTATCTCCACTTTACTGGAGTATTTCTTTTTCTGACAAATGTTTGCCTTTTACTCCCTTAACACACATACCTGTACTTTTTACACCTCCTACAAAACAGGCTCATTACTTAAGTTTTAATGCAAGAAGAAAACAATGGAAAAAGACATAACAAGAGGGAAATGACATAAAAGAATTATAACAAGGGTAAATGTCACAAGGTGAAAGGGAGGTAAAAGACAAAACAGGACGAACACAGTGTAAAAAGATGTAACAGGACAAAAACGGCAGAAAGAAGTAATAACAAGATGAAAACAACGTAACGAGACCGTGTTTGTGCGTGTGCATGTGTGAGCATGCAAGCATGTGTGCTTCTGCATTGGAGTCCCTCTCGGTCTTCTTCCACTTTCACAGAGCCGGTCGGCCTTATATGAACACTACACAAGATGTTTAAGGTTGAGCTCGTTTTAACTGCTTTATAGGCCACTGTTGGCTGGTTTAATCTACAGCAATGCATCATGGTCTATAAGACCATCAAATATCTGTAGCATCAGTGTCCTCTGAGAATCATGTTTCTCTAAAAAGTCAGAAAACAGCCCTTTTTCAGCTTTGTGGGTTTAGAAGTGCAGTATTTGCCTCTGGGATGTAGTGTAGAAGCATAAAGTTGGATAAAATGGAACTCAAGTGAAGTACAAAAGTACAGTACTTGATATAAATGTACTTAGTTACAGTCCAACACTGATTACAACTCTGAACTAATGCAAGATGGAAATAAATGGACTGACATTCACTGATGATTGATTAAATATTGAATTTAAAATCAATTAAATGACTAATTACAGGCAGCAGAGCCAAAGCTGAGTGTTATGTTTTAGTATTTCTCCACCTGGTCCCAACTTCCCTGTTGTTCGTCCCTCATCTGCCTGTCCGATCTGTTCTCCTGGTCCCAACTTCTCCACTTGGTCACAACTTCCCTGCTGCTCGTCCCTGATCAACTGGTCCCGACTTCTCCATCTGGCCCTGGTTTCCCTTCTGCTCATCCCTCATCGGTCCCTCTGTTTCTTACACCTGCTTGCCTGATTCTGGACCCTCTGCCTTATTGACCACGTCCCCAGCCTGCCTCTCTCAGGTACCATCATCCCTGACGAACTGAACTGTGCTGGTCCGTGGGCTCGCGCCCTTTTATGGCCCCGTTTCCTGGTTCGGTCCAGTTAGGCCCTTGAGCCTTTATTTCAGAGACTGTGTGTGGGCTTCCAGCCTCAAGAATTGACTGTTCCTGTATATCTTCATCTGCCCTAGTTCCTGCTTTGCCTGCATTTTAATAAAGGTCGTTGCCAACTATCCGTGTTGTGTTGTTTGCTCCATTTGGGTCCAGAACACACCCATGACAACAATATAGTAACAGAATCTTTGACAGCTTGATCAGAGTTTCATATGTTTGGAGGACAGTTTTTCCAACAAACTTCATTTTAAAAAAAACAGTTTTGCTCTGAGATGCTGGTGCTAAAGCATCCTCTGGTGTCCTGTGGTCTACTAACACTTTCCAAAACATAAGGTGAGCTTATAAAATATGATGCATTATCTATGCAGAACTTTAACTTGTAATAGAGTGCTTTAATATTGTGGTATTGCTACTTCACTTGAGTAAATGATGCATTCATTCCTTCCATCTCTGTGTACAATTAATCCTGTATTAAGCTGCTTTAATGTAAGAGTGGACAAAGCAAACGGTCCCAACACAGAGCTAAAAAAAAATGTAATGTTCATTTGTATGTAAGACTGTGAAAACAGTAAATGATTAAATAGTGTGAAAGTAATTACAAGAACTATATAGACTTTTTAATGCATGTAGGGATCAATTATGTGCAAGTGTGTGGGTGTGTGTGTGTGTGTTAATGCATGCAACGTCTCCTCCACTTCAGAATTCACAGACAAACACAAACTGACATGAGCGTTGCTAACATATATTTTATACATATTTCATTACAGCACAGGGCCTAATTTATGTATTTTTCATATACTGACATGCTGCCTGATAATCATGATGTTCATCTGTATTAAATACGTACATCTGCAGTTGGAGTCAGTGTACTTACGTTGTGTGTGTGTAATATGAGACACCTGATAATGATTTCTGCTATTTAATGTACATTATACACAGTGATGTGTAATTAAACCACATTATTGTCTTGCCGTGTGAAATGAGTTTGACCAAATGGCTATTTCTGCATGACCTGAAGTCTTTGGTAAACTCCTAGCACTCTGTTGTGCTTCATTATTATTACATTTGACAGTTACATACGATCCATCATCACATGATGCATTATGGATCTGTAATGACTGTGTTATGAGGGTGTTACCCACACACTTCCTTCACAGGGTTCTCACTGCCTCAAGGTTTACGACATCGTGCAAATTGTACAGATGATTATTATGTCATGATCATTATGTCTTTAATGAACCCATAAGCTGCTTTTAATGTCTAAGGACCAGTGCTTAGACGAGTAGGGAACAGACATTCGCCAAAATTCAGGACATGAGGTATTGTGCTCTTTTGTTTGAGCTCCACAGATACTTCACTTCTCGCCTTGGGGAGATTAGGTAGGCCTATATTTTAAAATTAGCCAGCAAGTTGAACAAAGAGGTGAGTACAGGTATGTCAGTGTTTTATTCCTGGATCTGCACGCTGACACCTCCATATACCACTCACTCAACCTAAAAGTTTATTGTAAACAGCTTGAACATAAAACTTTTTTCCGTGCATAGTAAATCATTTTTGAAATTAAAAAGACTAAATCAACTGAACTTTGATTGAACTAGAAGAGTCAAGACTCCCGACCAGGCAACAGGTGGTGAAGCACCTACTACAATGCCACAACAACTGCCAGCAGAGTTTTGCTAAGTTCATTAGCATGAACTCCACATGGGTTGTTCCGAGCTGAAACAAGATTTCAGCGTGCCGAGCCACGCCCGAGATGGACCTGCTCTGGAGTGAGGTCAAAGTGAGCCTGTGGTGACGTCTCGCAGGCCGCGGCCACCTCGTAATGACCCTCCTTCCTCCCCCTCAAACAAGCGAGTGCTGTCATACCCACACGCTGTAAATGCCAACTCACTCACTCAACCTGAAAGTTTATTGTAAACAGCTTGCACATAAAACTTTCAACATGCATAGTAAATCACCACGGCCTGCTTGTATGAGGGTCAGGCTCACTTTGGCCCCACTCCAGAGTAGGTCCAACTCCGCGGCACAATTTGTTTCAGCGCGGCCAAAAGCCCCAGTGGAAAACGGATGTAAACTGTAACTTGACTGGTTGGTGGAGACATAAAACTCTGAGGCAGTGATTCTGTTTTTGACTGCTCTGTTTTTATACGATCATTGACAGCTGACTTCTCACTCTTCTTCTCCACTAGGGGCCGCAACTGATCAACAACTCCTTCAGTTTGAAATCTTGTTTCAGCTCGGGACAACGCAGGTGGAGGTCATGTTAATGTGCAGGAGAGCAGAGAGAAAGACGCTTCTAAAAGTATCTTTATGTTCAGCTCTCAGTACTTTTGTAGCTTCTAACAGAATCTTTATTTGAAATGTAGTTTCTCTCCTCTGTCACAGTTTGTATTTTCAGGCATCTGCATTAATAAAAGCGTTGAAATAACAAAACAAGGGGCTGTTATTGTGAGGAATATAAGGAAACAGTGTGTTTAACCCAGAGATGTATATATCCACAGCTATACAGCCACTCGACTCAAACCTCCTCAAGCTCTCCTTCAGATAAAAGATACACTTTCTAGTGGGTAGCCCTGTTGTAATGGAAATGCAAACCCCTGCCATGGTGGGCTGATGGGTTGAGTCAAACCAAGTCGAGCCAGGCCAGCTCTGTGTATGAAAAAGGGCCACATGTCTGTCCAGACTCATAATGTGTGTAGTGAAGACTTTGAAGGTTTTTAATATGGACCACTATATTGACCTGTAGCTTTGAGGGAATTTAATAAAAGGTATTAAGTGTATGTTTTGGCAAAATGGAAGTTCACACTGACATGACGTGTGTGATTTCAGCAAATAATTTCCAGTGAGAGACTTTTGCCTTTATTGTGACAGTGACAGCTGAAGAGTTGACAGGAGGGTGGGTAGAGAGAGGGGATGACATGCAGCAAATGGGGCACAGGCGGGAGTCGAACCGGCGGCCGCTGCAGGGGACTGACAGCCTCAGTCTGTGGGGTGCACGCTCTACCAACTGAGCTATAGGGGCCCCAAGAGAGGCTATTTTTACAGAGGACAGAGGACTGATAGAGAGCTGGACGTTATGTTGGAGTAATTTTGCCATAATTATTGTTGGAAAATGTGCTCAGCGAGGTCACCGTGACCTTTGATCTTAGACCACCAAAATCTAATCAGTTCAAGAGTCCAAGTCTATGCTTGTACCAAGTTTAAATAAATTAACTCCAAACATTCCTGAGACATGAGGTCACAGTGACCTTCACCTTTGTCCCTTGACCACCAATATCCAATGAAAGAAATTAGTCCAAGTGGTCATTTGTACCAAGTTTCAAGAAATTCCCTTCAAGCGTTCTTGGGATATCATGTTCATAAGAATGGAATGACATGACAACATAATGCTTGTGGCCAAAGCTGTTGCCTGCGTGGACCCCTTTTTTTTTTCTTTAAAGGTTTTTCACAGAGGTCCTTCAGCATACAGTCATGAATGTGCACCAAAAAAATTAGGCTAATTGGTCCAGTGGTTTGTGAGATTAGCTGCAGGACAAGATGCAGGTCTGTTGATCACACACGTCCACACTCACACATACACTCACTGAGGCAATTGCATGATCCCCTGGCAGAGATAATAATAATTTTTTGTTTTGCAAAACCACTTGAGTTGAGTTAACTGAACTTGAGAAAACATGTTCAGTAAGTTTAAATGTTATATGTCATATGCGTGTCAAAGTAAAACTAGACGGTGGACCCAAACATGCAGACAGCCAGGCAGACAACAGTTCAAAATGCATTTAATAATAAAAACGGATGAACAAAAGCTTACGAAAATCAAAGTCCTCAACCAGTGTCCAGAAAAACAAAAGAATCCACTTAGACCAACATGCAAAAAGTGCATGAAAACAGGAACGGGTCCAACAAAGGTAGGATGACACACTGAGCAACAACGAACTGACAAAGAAACAGAGAAACACGAGGACTAAATAGACAGAGAACTGATCAGACACAGGCGCACAAACAGGTGAAACAAATGTCGATCAAAAGGGCGGGAAAAGGACAAAGACAGGAAGTAAAGACAAGACACATGAGGGAGGACCAAGATTACAAAATAAAACAGGAAATAACCAACAAAAACTCCAAAACATGACACAATTCCTCAGTACTGCACTGACAAACACTACAGACAAATTTGATTTACATTGCATTGTGTTGCTTTGACTCACATTCACTAAACTGTGTGTACAAGAAAATAATAAGTTGGTAAAAACAAAGGATTCTTATGATGAGAATGCAAAAAAAATGTTAAGTATAACATTGCATAGTAATAAAGTGAACAAATAATTTGTTTTATTCAACAAGAAATTTGACCAAACAAAAACACTGAGAAAATATTTTTACAACATTTTTCCAGTTAATTCAACCATTAAAATATATGCTAAGTGCTCCATATATGTCTTGAAGTAACTAGGCTGTATTTTCTTTATGTATTTCAGTAAAATGAACACTTTCTGTGGACTAAAATTATACATCTTGGATGGTTTCCAGTGTTGGTATTCTCAAATCCCTGACCACAAATCCTTCACTCCCTCACATATGTAGATGGGAATATGGCCACAAAGTCACACCGCCCAAACAGGGTTTTACGCTGGCTTTTCAGCCTCATGTTCATCCGCCAGCATCTTCCTTTCTCATACCTCACCTAATACATCTTCCCAAGGCACAGGCAGCCCTACAAAATAAACAGTCCCTGGAGTGCTGCACCAGGATATAGGTCAAATGTTAAATTGGTGCTGACTGTCTAGTGAGAATATACTGGCCTAAATCTACCAGTGTTCCTCAACCCCTGGTTTGACATTACTGTCCTAACATGTGCTTACACAATAACACACCTCATTCCAAATTCAAAGCCAGTGATTCAGGTTTGCTCTCTTAAGGCTGGAATAATTCACTTTTGTTTATGGATTGTCATGTGGTGCTCTCAAAGGCTTTGCAGCTCTATCAGCAAAGATTAGCTTCGCATCCTCGTGCGACATGTTTATGTATTTCAGTTACTGAACATGGGTCGTGTGGGAATTCAGACTGTCCTCGCCAGAAAAATGAGAGTGTGTGTCATTTGTTAAACACTCGAAGAAACGGTTCGACATTTTGAGATATCGAGTGTTTTCACGGCGCGTCGTCAATCCGGAGGTCGGCCATGTTGGAGGCGCTGAACGTCAGAGGTGGCAGAAGTGCACATACAGTATGTGTTGCTCAAGCAGAAGTACAGATAATTGACTCTGGTAAAAGTAGAAGTACTGATTCAATTTCTTTACTCAAGTAAAAGTAAAAAGTCACCCTCCGAAGGACATTTCTACCAGCTGTTCCTGTGCTAACTGAAGCTAACTGAACCTCACCCTTTCTCCATGCTCGAGTATCCCTCTTTTGTCTGTTTTTTTCATTGTTTTGTCTTTTACGCAATTTTTTCATTTTCATCATCTTATGTCTTTATGTTTCGTGACATTGCTTTTGTTTTCTTGCGTCTTGTTTTGTTGTTTTTGTCTTGTTATGTTGTTACGTCCTGTTATGTTGTTTTCGTTATTTTCATCTTGTAACATTGTTTTCATCTTGTTATGTCCTGAGGGGTATTCCATCAAGCCTGGCTTATTTTGATAAGTTTGTCTAATTTAAGTGAGCGATCCGTTCCATGACTGTGGCTTAAAGGAATCCCTGCTCAGTAACCATGGTAACCCGTTAGCCTGCTCCGGGACAGGCTACCAGTGAAGCTTAATTTAGCTGTGCATCAGAGAATTCCTGAAATAGACAGTTCCATCAAGTGTCTTTTGTGCTCTCATCGCTTCTGCCCACGTAGAAACACAAGTTCAGACCTTTTTTCTATGTGATCAAGCATGAGTTTGTGTTTAATTTAGCTCCAAAGAACATATTAACCAAAAAAAAGTTAAGAAAATCACGTCTTACAACTTTTACTGTCTTCACAGGCCGACAGGTTATTTGACACGGAGTGAACCTGTTTATTTAAAAGCTTAAAATTTATAATTTAAGAAAAAAGTTTTAAAGAAGTTATTTATTCATTCACTCATTTGTTGAAGCTGTGAAGACAAAAGTCCAAACCACGGCCTTCTGCTGTGTTTAACTTTGTATTTCTCCACTTTCTCTATTTCCTACTTCAAATTACATTTTTTTTTTACATTTTTCTGCTTCA
>JAJHUR010111931.1:0-10278 GCA_027495735.1 Lutjanus campechanus | reverse complement strand
GAATGCTGCTGCCAGAGTCCTCACCAACACCAAGAGAGTGGAGCACATTACACCAGTGCTGAAGTCACTGCACTGGCTTCCTGTGTGTCAAAGGATAGACTTTAAAATCTTGTTACTTGTCTATAAAGCACTGAATGGTCTTGGGCCTAAATACATCTCTGATTTACTCATACGTTATGAAGCACCTAGACCCCTCAGATCATCAGGAACAGGTTTACTCAGTGTTCCCAGGGTCAGAACCAAACAAGGTGAAGCAGCCTTTAGTTTCTCTGCTCCCCACCTGTGGAACAAACTTCCAGAATACCTGAGATCAGCTGAAACAGTCAGCTCATTTAAATCAGGGCTAAAAACACTACTGTTTACTGCGGCCTACCAGTGAAGTAGATATGTGACTTATTGTTAGAATAATCTGTAGCTTTTGTTTTTATATCTGTCATCTGTTGCTTTATATTTGCTTTCTAAATGCATTTCTGTAATGTTTTTAACTATATATTGTCTTGCTCTTAGCCTTTGTTTTTAGGTTTTATTTTAATATATTTCTAAGTTCTTGTAAAGTACCTTGAATTGCCTTGTGTATGAATGGTGCTATACAAATAAAATTGCCTTGCCTTGCCTTGCCTTAAAGCAGCTTGTCAATGAACAGAGTTTGGAGGAAAAACAATCCTCTCCCCTGTTTGAGCACATTGTTGAAGAAGCAATGTGGCTTAGTATGGGCACTTTTTCTGTACAGGTGGAGTCACAAATGACAGCTCATCAATAATGGTTCAGTACTCAAAGAAGGCTGAGAACCACTGCAGTAGAGGAGAACTTACTGCACTGGTTCCCAACCTAGGGCCTCTGACTCTGACCCTCACCAAAAGCTTCAGGGGGGGACGATTGATTTTAGGGGGTGAAATAATATTTTTTTAAATTATATAACGTGGGGATAGATCTCAGCATTTCATTCATTTCTGGGAAGAAAACTAAATGTAACTGTTATTCTAAAAGTTTATTTAAGATATAAACTTACACACAAAAAAAAAATCTCACAGGATAAGAGCACAGTGAAGAATGAAACACAAGCTATATTCACTTTTTGCAAAACACCTTCTTCCTGCTTTAGAAAAGTATCCAGTTAAAACTACAAAGGGTTAACAGAACAATGACCAAGCACTAATGAGAAGGAAACACTGAATTTGTCAAAAAAAAAAGAAGCCTATTAATTCCATATGATGCTGCTCAAAATTCATCCAAATCACTCATTTTACATCTGCAGTTACTGCATTTACTATTAAAATTAACTGTAGTTTATCAGTTATTCTGTACTGCACTATTTTTTAATGTATTGTATGAAATATACATGGAATACACCACATTGTAAGGGGTCATTTAGTTTAGTCAATGATAGAAAACTGGTCCCTTAAGGAAAAAGGTCGACCTACTGTACTGACGCTTGGTACAAACAAACAAACTACAAGATATGAACTATCACATGTCTGAAAAGACCAACCTTATACGATAGAAAAAATGACAGCTGTTAAAAATCACGTTAGGATAAATCTTTAAGCCTAGAGACAATCAGATTCTGTGTAACTCAATTCAGAGAACCTCATGGAAACAATATGGCAAAACCATGAATGTACTATGACCTTGTTTGAATGTACTCCAACAAAATTCAGGATTATTAAATTACCCTGTATACACTTGCTTTCACTGGATTGTTAAACGGAGTGATACTGATCAGAATAACTTACAGAATATTGTTCTAAATGTGCTCCTGATGGTACCTTTAGATGTAATCTATTTAGTGGTTAAATGCAGTATTTCAAAGAAACTAAAGATTTGATATCTGTGGATCCAATTTCATTTCATTTTACTCAATCATTTCAAAATCATATCTTTATCTTTGAGTACGAAACCCCATGTAAGAATATCTGAAAGCACAAATACTTTGGATAGAAATAAAATAAACAATGATTTTCTCATTGTGTACAGTACGTACCTTTGCTTCCATCTCAGCATCCAGAATTCCTCCTTTCTGTTCCTGCAGCAGGGCGTAGGCTCGCTGTAAGGCCTGATACTCCCGGGTCAACTGACGGAAGCGCAGCTCCGACTCCTCGTTGGTCAGACCCTTGTTTGACACAGTTTAGACGTCAAAGTCAGTACAGTATATCATTATTCAGGTACAACCAAAAGGATCTGATAGACACTAGAAGTTAAAGAATGAAAAGAGAACAGTTATCGTTCTCATAATTGTAAATGAGGTCACTGTGATACTCCAAAACTTTCCTGGTGACTTGATGAATATGAGGCAAGTTCTCACCTCTTCCAGGTCTTCGTCCGGAGTAGCAGGAGTTCTGTCCATCCGGAATGAAGCCACTGATGACGACTCCGAGTCCATAGACTCTTCATCATACCCAAAGAAGGTGTCTACTACGATGTGCCTCTGTAGAGAGGAAAATTAAAAGATCTATAAAAAATCTCCAACAATTCATGCCTTGTTGTTGATCAAAGCGACAACTTCCAGTCCTCAGTCTTGGGTGTCCCAGAAGGCTTTTTCCTTTCCTTTTACATTGTTGTATTCAGCAAAATACACCTCTGTGATCGTATCATTCAATCCAGCAATGTGAATACAGGTTTTAACTCACGTTAAACTGTCAGTTTTAAAATTACTTGAATGTCAGAGGGTGAACTTGTTGGGTGAAGATTTTGAACTTTGTTTTCTATTATTATATAACACTCCACTTCTGCTTCCACAAGACTCACTAGCTGCCTTTCCACCACAGGAACTTCCCCCAGGCACAAAGAACCTTTCGAGGAATTCATTGGATTTCCACCAGAGTCTAAATTAAGTTTTGGGGCCATTATTGTATCCACCCAAAAGTCCCTGCTCGGGGGGTTGTACTTCCCAAAAGTACAGGAACTGTAGGGGTGGTGTTGAACATTTATGATCAGTTTAGTATTCACAGCATTTAACTTCAGCCATGTAAACCAATTGTTTGTTTGTTTGTTTTTTTGTTTGCTTTCTACTACTGCTCGTCTCTTTTCCAGTCTTGACTTAATGCCCCCATTTGCAAAGCAGTAATTCATGATCAACAGCAGCACAACTTGAATCTCCTCCATGCTTACTGTTATTGCTGTGTTGCCTGTCCTTCACTTTACTGTATATGGAGTCAATGTTGTAGAGCTGTGTGCAAAAACGATGTTTAAAAACTGAAGTTGCTTTTTCATACATCAGTAAACTAACTTTCTTAAGTGTTTGTAGACCTTGTGGAAACACAGACAACAATGAGCTGGAACCTTTTTATTCCTTGAAAAGTAGTTAAAGTTCTGGTAGTTTGGGTGGAAATGCAGCTACTGATTCAACTTACAACATTCAAGGCCTTGAGGAATAAAAGCAACATATAATTAAGGATGCAAAGTTTTCAAAATTGATGAAACATTTCTTCCTGTGTTTTCAAAGAATACACTGTCACAAAATGTGTTTGCTGGTTTTACTCAATAGTAACCAAACTAAGTACACTAGCAGGAAATAAATGAAATAATTCCTACCTTTATTGGCCTCGAACTTCTTTTATGCCTTTTCTTTCTTAGTAGTTTTTCTCGATCCTGTAAATAGAGAGAAAAAAAGAAAACACACCACTGTAAGATGAACGTGAAAATTTTCTTCTACTTTCAAATTAAATAAAAGAAAAATACATTTATGACAATGGCTGTCACACAATTCAGTGAGGATATTAGGAAACACTGGAGGTTGATGGTGTTAAGTCAGTTTTTTTCTTTCTAAAACATCATGGCTGTTTGTTTACTAGTTATCCTTAAAAAGGTTAAATATGGGATAACAAATTGAACACATCATACGATGCCTTGTGGTTGCTGCGGACAATGTTTGCTAATTCAGAATTCCTAATTCCCACTTCACATGTAAGTGGTTTTATGGTTATTATGTGGTTTTCAAGCCTGAGCTCTGTCTCAACATCAACATGATTACATGTAATATATTTGTAAAATACAGTACACAGATGATTACAAGTATATTTAGTCCAGTGGCTCCCAAATTTTTTCTGGAATGCCCCCCTTCAGAAGCCAAAAATGTCATGCCCTTCCCCACCAAACAATTACTATCAGTTATTAACAATAATTGGGCTTGTTTGTTTATTTCTCCTATGTATGTCACACATAATCAACTTTGTTTCACTCTATATTTCTCCTCTGGTCATCCATGCACACCCTGCAGTGGCTCTATGCCCCCCACTCTCCCCACCCACATGGGGGGGCCACCCCCCAGTTTGAGAATCACTGATGTAGTCGTTGTAGAAACAGTGGTTGTAATTCACACTACAAATAAAGGATAAATGACTGTAGAATATTGCTGGTATGTTTTTCTCGGGTGATAAACATGATACCCAAAATAAATTATATGATCATAATAAAACATTAATGCTGGCATGTCTGTGTGTGTTGCTGTGTAGTGGTGCCAGTGCTGCTTCACCACAAGTGAGGAAACAGAATATTTACAGTTCACATAATCCATTTTTAAGCACTTGAATATCCAATCATCACTAAAGTGTAAGTCATGCATTGACATTTAATTGATGAGAAAAGTGTGATGCATGCTCGCAGTCCCAGCACAGAGAAAGAAAGAGAGAGCAAACGCCCATAAGGACTGATTCTTGCATAATGTTCTCAACACTATGAAACAAGATGAAACTATTCATAAATACACTCAGCATATACTCGTACGGTCAGTTACAAGTGACAGAGACAGCCACTGCGTCGTGTAACAGCTGCACCATGTCCACTGGAGTCAATCAAGGCTTTTCTACACAATAACTGTGATTCCGCCAGCAGCGCTGCAGAGCGTCCCAGAGGAAACTTTCCGTTCTGCGCCACTTCAAAAAGGCACCGACTGTATATTTGATGGATGCCGCGTCAGGCAGCACAGGGAATATCGAGCAAGCAGAGAGTCAGACACAGAAACAGCATAGAGAATCCGATCAGTTTTCAAAATGGAGTGCAGACTCACGATCATAAACACAGACAAAACAGAAACTATTTAACTACATATCATCTTATCCATCGTGTGATGCATGTGCCCACCACAAAATGGGATATATGTGGCACTGACAGACAGGGTCACCAGTCATGGCTGATCAAGCTGAAAACCATCTGATTCCAGTCACCAGCCAATCGATCGGTAAATCTTTATATTTTAAGACAACCAATGATCCAACAACCTTAAGTTTTTTTAAGTTTTGAGATGTTTATCAAACACAAAACATGTAAAAACGTGTCACGCTCTACTGTGTATGTCTTCTTTTATTGTAAGAGCACAGGAACATCCTGTTTCCACATGGATGACTCAGGATCAACTCCCATGATCCCAATTTCCTACTTTACTGACAAAAGTAAAAGGAAACAAAACACAAAGTTGCACCCTCTGTACATAGAAAAAACTCACTCTTGTGAGCTCATCGATCATGCTCTGTTGCTCCAGGACTTGAAGCTTGAGAAAGGCTATTTCCTGGTCATCGTGGGCTTGGTCCAGGTCATTCAGGGACTTCAGCTTCTTCAGTGGGGGATGGGAGCTGATCTTCTCCTTCTGCAGAAACACAACACACAGAAAGAAAAGTCCTCTAAAGATCACAACATCCACCTGTCAATCAGCCTGTTCCTCTTGCCAACGTAGTACAAAATGTATATATGATGCTAGTTTGGCTCTTTGCTGACCATCTCAAGGTTCTCCCTGACCAGGCTCTTGAGTTTCTCCTCCAGCTTCTGGATAGTCTGAGTCAAATCATCGTTCCTCTTACTCAGCAGCTTGTTCTTGTCCAGCAGGGGCTTACACTGCTTCTCTGACTCTCGAACCCGCTTCAGCTGGTGAGAAACAGTGACAGTTAGCGTATCAGTGCAAGTGTATTCTGCATGTCTGTGTGTGTGTCTTATGACCATGGTTCAAATTAAGGGGAAGCTTGTAAATTATTTTATACTATTTTTATTTATTTATTAATGTGCAAATAAACAAATACCGGAAGGAAAGGCAGAAAGATGAAGACAAGTGACAGATGGAAGAGGGGATGAGGAAGTCATGCAGTCATACCAGTTCATTCCTCTCATCAACCAGCAGGGAGTTGCGGTCCTCTAATTTGCGTATAGTTGAGTTGAGTTCAGAAATGCGCCTCTGGTTTCTCCTCAGGTCCTGAAAGAAACAAACAAAAATAATAAATATAATAAAAATAATCTTTTGAATTATTTAAGTGTGATAACTATAGGCCAGTGAAACAAATATGTTTGTTAGATTTGGTGTGATGTTGCTGGAGGCTGACTCCAACAATAAAAATAAACAAACTATCATGGATCCACTGCCAGTTGTAGTTTATACTTCTTTTTACAAATCAGACTCAATTCAATGAGGCAAAAGCATCTTCTGCACTTGCTGATTAGTTGCATAATTTGTGTCTATTTGTGATCCGTGTCATGATTATCATTATTATTGCTTCAGATTTATGATATCTTGCCAAACAGCCATTGTTTTCCGTGCAAGAAATTTTGATTAATATGCATTGTCACTGGTAAATAAATAATAAATTTTGCACCAAATGCATGACTGCAATGCATTGTGAGTGATATGCACCTATATTTCACTTCAGTTTTTCAGACAAATGGAATGACAGTGTGGATTACCTCAGGGGGAAGCGCTATGATTGTTTGTTTCAACCACGACTTCAATTGTAATTTAAAACTAAAGATGTGTGGAGCATTTAGAGCATTTAGAGCTCAGTTTGGAGATCTAATGGACAAAAGCTGTGCTGTACGACAGAGTTGCCTCTGGTAGATGCTCTTGTTTGGTAGATATCTGAGCACAGTGGAGCCAGCTCAGTCAGTGAAGGAGGAGCAGGATTATGGGTAATTTTGTATAACAGGCCGAAGTTTGCAAGACAGACAAAGTTATCAAAAAAGAATAAGTAGTACTTTGAATTTATATGACAGCGAGAACAGCTGGTCACAGCTCACAGGCTTTTTGTCCAATATTTTGAGTGTACAAACTGTGAATGGGCCTAAGGATGTTTTTTCTTGCATGGGACTCAGTGATAATACAACATGACAGGTGTAACTGAAAATCATAGAGTACATCTGGTTCACATATTTCAAATATAAGAGGAAAATAAGTTACATATCTAGTAACTATTCTTTCTAAAACTAGATCATTTCCTAACAAACTGGATGTCATTTTAGTAATTTACTCTATTTATTAATTTATTGTCAATGTATATTTATTTTTAAGATAATAAAGAGAACCAGATGTCTCTATCTAATCGTTAAAAGCCACAGTCCCAAATTTTGTTCTGAAGGTAGAAAGAAGGGTCTAACAGGATGACCCAACACTTCCAGGTTTGATTTTGCAGTCAGGGGATTCAGTATGCCAAGAGGGAGCATGAGCAGCTTTGATCATTACGAGCCAAGAATCCCTCTTACTGGCTCAAATGTAGTTACACAATTTCTCTTGCATGCTCAAATCATCTGTTGCTCTCACGGCTCCTCTCTTCGTCTCCCTCGTGCACAAATCTAATTCTGCTCTCACAAATCTTTGCCTGCGCTCTTGTAAAGGTTGACTTGCAGACTGAGTAGCGCTCAAATTTGTTTAGTGCTCTCCCAAATCTTTTGTTAATTTATTTTTATAGGTTTAGAGTTGGCAAAGTCTTGTGGGACCCTTGTCTGTAAAAAGAAACCTCTCGAAACCAGCTCTGGCACAATGGCACGTTAGCCACAAAGTGATATTCAAGTGCTAAAACAAAGAGTCATAAATGGGGTTCAGAGGCAGGATGGCTCCCAGCTTCTTTCAAATTAATAGGTTGATATTAATGTTTGATATGAAACCTCTCTCCACTTACTGGGCTACCACAGTGCTCAGCTCCATCTCCAGCTCTGCCGGGAATCTCTCTTTTCGGGCTTCCCAAGCCGCACTCAGCCTCCTTGACAAGGAAGAGTTGTTCATCCAGGGCATCCTTCTGAAGCTGCAGCTTCTGTAAGAAACCCGTCGTTGACTCCAGTTCCTTCTCCAGAGCAAAGATGGTGCGGTCTTTAGATTTGATTTCATCCACCTATAGTAAAGCAGGAAAAAAAATGTATTTAAGAAGTTGCTGAAGGCAGTACTGGCTTCATTTGAATGATGTCGGTTTTTATTTCTGATATCACTGTTGCTAACTTGTGTCATTCATGTTGTAAAAAGTACAGTTATTATGTTGAAAATTCTATGTGGAACTTTCAGAAAATCTTTGTTATTACAGCAATGACATCAGTGCCCGTTAAGGGAAATGCATAAGTTAGTATCATGGATCATGTTAGCTGGTGAAGTAATTTGGCAAGATGGCCAACTAAAATATCCACTCATAGTATTTAGAGATAATGTTAGCACGTCATCAAACTGAAACCCAGCCATGCATGGATCTGGTGAAGGCTATCCAGCAACGCCAGCCAACAAAGCAACATGCAAATGGAAAACCAGATAACCTACCAGCCAGATGAGGCCTGTGAGTCTGGATGAATTAGCTGATGTTATCCACTCAAGACATTTTGTTTCTGTTAGCTAGCTAGCAATTTGTCTGCATTAGCAAGCAACCTAATGTTAGCTAACATTAGCCAGCTAAAATCATAACGTCACAATTTATTTCACATGCTTTGCAGTAATGGTAGCTTTGACTGTGTGTCGATGTCAGTGGACTCCACTTCCAAGCTAATGTTGTGAACTGCTGCCAATGTGAGGGAGCAGAAGAAGTCGTTCAGGAGCGCACATAGATCCTTTGGATTTTCCCAATTTCTCACAGGCTGTTCTAGGCAACCAAGAAATTCGCATTTTGCTTCTTTTTTTTTTAAGTTATGTTACAACCTGTTCAAAAATTGGCAAAACAAAGCAATGAATACATGTAAATTGCTTCATATGCTTACTTATTGCACCTTTAAGTAAATTATGATGGAAAAAAAGAAAGAAACTGGTTCCAGCTTTGCCTTTCTCAGTTTTTTGTTATTGTAAAGTAAATAGCTTTGGAATTTTTTTATTGCTGTTGAGACAAAATAAGAAATGGAAATATTAATTAAAGTTGATTCGCTGAAAATTTTTTTGCTCAATTAATTTATGATTTGTGATTCATTTATGCAATAGTCATCTGAATAGTCTCTATAAAAACTGAATAGTCAATATATTCATGTCCGTTGAGTATTTATTAGCAGTGACTGTGCATACCAGTCTGCGGATGTCCCTCTCACAGTCCCACTTGATCTTGGAGATCTGCTCCTGGTGCTGCTGGTGCTCCACCCGCAGGTCGCCGGCCTTCATCTTGTCGGCCTGGATCATGTTGCTGAGAGCCTCGTCTGTCTGCTTCTTGCTGGACTTCAGCTCCGCAATCTCCTGCAGGAGCTTCACCCTCTCCTGGTCAAAGAATCGACGTGCCTCCTCCTTGGCTTCCAGGGTCAACGCTGTGCGCACCTGAAGAAGCAGGGGGAGAAATAGAAAGGGTGTTGATGTGGCTTGGCAGAATTTTCACCCATTTTATTTTTAGATGATCTGGGGAAAGGACAAGTGAGTAATGAGTATTTATTTCTAGTGCTCCCCACATCAGGAGCTTTTTCTAAGATATGAAGGTGACTGCCAGGCCCCTCTGTCCTGATTCACTTCCACAGCTGCTGCTTTGTGGGAAATGCATGTGTTTATTTCCGTATATCTGTTTCAGCTCACCTTCTCTCCGCTGCCATCGCGCATGGCGCTCAGTGCGGCTTTAAGCCTCTGGTTCTCCTGGTCTTTGATTTTGGCGTGGCGGGCCAGCTCCTGCTCATGTTGCCGTGTCAGGTTTTCCCTGAGGGCCTGGAGCTCCTTCTGCTTTTCCTCGTGCCACTTGGCCCGCTGCTCTGTTAACATGGCAGTGTGACGGTGCTGCTCCTGCTCTCGCACCCGCTTCACCTCCTGCACCTTGTCTCGCTCCAGTTTGCTCACCTGTGAGAGGAGCGAGGAAAAGGTTATTTTACATTTTCTCGCGAGACTTCCGCACGTGCGTCCATTAAGATATATACGAAGTCTCGCGAGATCGACGCCATGTTTATGTCCTACCGGCTACATGCTACAGCTGACATTTCGGCTAAAAACATGGCGTAAATGGCGTCTTTTGCTGTGAATTTTTAATGTCGCGGCTCGCGGACACTTGGATTACACCACACAAGCAGGATGGAGACGTTTTGTGTTTGTTTTGTGTGCTATTTTTAATGTTTTATCCGTGGTCACCATTCACTGCCATTGTACTGGATCTG
>JAJHUR010111930.1:0-13255 GCA_027495735.1 Lutjanus campechanus | reverse complement strand
AAAAAGCCCATGAAACACGGTTTTGTGGAAATTGTTTGGTATCTGTTGCCTTTTTTCCTATGTTAGTTGTTTCCTCACACTCTGTGGTCTTGTCTGTCCTCGCCCACTGAGGTGTGGAAATGGAATGACTAATTGCACTGATGTGTGTCAGAATAAGAGGTTGCTAAATAAGGGGTTTCCCTTCAGTAATCATGATGATGATGATAGCGACCAGACCAAAAAAGAAAGATTCACACAGACAACCATTCCATAATGACAGGGTTTCAGATGGTGTGACTGACTAACCCTGTCAAGCGTGAGGGGGTTTTCCACTCTCCATCCCTCTGGCCACATCCTCTGTGTTGCATGACTGACTCCTGCTCTGTGACAGTGACATCGACAGTCTCTTTCCATCTCATGACTCTTGTGAAGCTGTAAAAAGGGAAAAAAAAGAAGCTTTTTTTCCTGATGCATATGGATTAGATAAAGGATTTATCAAAGACACCTGTCTATGAAAAGCTTTGCTTTCTCAAATGGAATTGAGAATAAAATTTAAATTTGTGATAAATGATGCTCATTCGTCGTGTTACAGATGTGAATATTTACAAGTATGTCATCTGTGCAACATTTGGTGTAGGGCATTGTGCAATACTCTTGGTGCATATGTTCTGGTGGTTAGGGATCTGGCTGTGATACTGTATGTTAAAGGAAAAATTCTGCACTTTTCACAAGAATGTCCAGTCAGTGCTTATGGTAATAAGCACTGACCTCTGGGTAGCTAGGGGGTATGTTAGATGAGTATTTTATGTTTTGCCCAACAGAGTAAGAGCCATAGACTAGAGTGGTGTTAAACCAGTGTGGTGATACATGTAAGTACTCCTGCACAGCTCTGTGAGCAGAAAAACTCTGCACTGGGTAATTTATTGTTTTAATTGACTACACTTACCATCAGCACTGACTGGACATCCACATGAGAAGTGCTGAATTTTTCCTTTAACTGTAGTTTGATTGTACATGTGCGCTGCTTCTCGCCCGTTCTCCCTAATGCCCAAGACATATTTATCCCATGTGAGATAATAAAGGTCAATCTAATCTAATAATTTAATCTTCTGCTGGAAAAAAGTACCTGATTGACAGAAAATTAATTGCCAACCATTTTGAGTCATATTTCATCCAAAAACTACCAAACATTTACTGACTCCAGCCTCTTAGATGTGAGGATTTGCTGCCTTTCTCTTTCATATCATTGTAGATTAAACAGCTTTGGATTTTGGACTGTTGGTCAGATAAAACAAGCAATTTGAAGATGTCACCTTGAGGTCTTGGAAAAGGGAAAAAAATAATCATTAGTTCAGGCTAATCGATAATGAAAGTAATTGCCTGTTGCAGCCCTAGTTTTAATACTTCAGATTATTTAATGTGGGGTTAGTCAGTATATCAGTATATTATATACAGTTGATAATCAGTGTGGAGAAGCACATAGGAGTAAAAAAGTGGAAGTGGAAAAGGCTGTCTGACAGCAAAGTAAAGTGGTGAAAATATTCTGACTATAGCGTACCATATTGTTTTTTTTGTTTTTTTTTAAGGTAGACCTTTTTTAAGTGGCTAAAAGAGCTTAAGTTGTGTGGACCCTGTCCACAGCAGTACATTTCTTAGCTTCCACACTTGTGCTCCTCTCTGCTTCTTCTAACTAGGGGCGTGCTGACCTCTAGCTACCGCAGGTGAAAGTACACTAACTATTGACAAATACCTCATGTAACCCCCAAATAATCCAAACTATATCTTTAAAGTTGATACAATGCTATACTAACTACAGTTCTCTGCATATGCTTCATTTTATCCACCTTGTTTTAGTTTTTGCTGCTGCACTGACCCATTTCTCCCCAAGAATCATTAGAGTTTCTGTTATAGTCTAATCCTTGCATCATAACAGTGTGAGGCTGAGTGCTCTGTTGTAGTGGACTCTTGACACTACCCACTGTCAGTTTATCATTTAGCTGCAAAAAAAAAAACCCTTAATAGTTGAGAATGGCTGTAATTAATAAAAAACAAACCATCAAAGCGAGGACTCTCAGTGCTTTATAAACTATAACGACACTTGGCCGCTTGAGCGAGAACTCAGGGTGGCAAAATATGTTGTCTGCTTTACACATGCCTGACAGCATAGTTCCACTAGAACTTTCTGGCCTCCAAATGGATTTTCAAAGCCTCATATGAGACAAAGAATAGTTGTTTTGCAGTCATTATTGAACAAAAACTACTTTAGTAGACATTTTTTTCCACATTATTCTCCTCAGAAGTTAGAGCAAAGGCCTGATTTATGTGTAACCGAGCCATTTATAACCTAGATTCTTACATAATATTCCATATCATCATAGCCTATTTATTCATTTTCTATTTACAGTGATACTTAACGCTCATGATTATGACTGCTAATGCCCTTTAATGTTGTTGGCTGCATGGGCTGATTATCATTACAGGGCTATGGTTTGTTGTTCTCTCTGTTTTTTTGCTCATCTTCCTAATGACTGGTTTCCCGCTCTTGGACTCCTAGATAGGTTTATATATGGAAATTTCTTTTTGCATGTTTTTCAAGGTTTTTAGATATTTGCACATGTATTTTATGGGGTTCTGCATTTTTACATCGGCATAAAACATCAGAGCTGCAACCAATGATTACTTAAATTATCGATTAATTCTCTGAATATTTGAACAGTTAATTAGCCTATAAAGTGTTTAAAAAGTGTGAAAAATGCTTTGCACAATTTCCCAGAACCCGGAGTAATGTCTTCAGATTGTTTCTTTTATCCAACTAACAGTCCAAAACTCAAAGACTCTTCAACTACTACTACAAAAAAAGAGCAGCAAATCCTTATATTTAAAGCTGGAACCAGCAAATGTTTGTTATTTTTGCTTGAAAAATGACTGAAACGAATGAATGATTGAAATCAACTAATCGATGAATCAAACAGTCATCATCAACTCTACAAAACATGACATTTAAAGGAAAGGTAATCTGAAATGCACGGTGCATCGTCCTCTGGATTAAATACTCCCTGAAAAGCTTTTGTTATGCTTTTCTCCATTTTCTTTATTATTATTAATGCTGTGGTATTTTGCATTTGTTGATTTTAGATGTCTTTGGACAACAGAAAGAGGTCAACGGGTTCTTCCAGCTCTGGGGACTTGGTTTACTGGTCCTCCACATTTCTGCGGCAACCAGCCAGAATCCTGATCGTGGAGGCGCTGCCACCTTGCTGGTCAGAGACGTGTACGGTGTTCTGTGATGCTCTGGATAACTTCCTGTCCCTGGCCTGTAGTCTGAATGGACCCTGTAGGATCCCACTGCTCAGCCTGTACGCCATTAGCCGGCAGCAAGAGTGCCTGCTGCCATTTGTGGTGAGATAGATGAATTTGAAATGTTTCTAAGAACTGTTATTGCTTTTTCTTGTTTATCCCTGTCACCCCCTCTCCCCTTTGTTGCTTTCTGGCACCTACATTACTTTATCTCTCACTTTTAGTCCTTTTTCTTTCCTGCCCGTGTCTGTTTTTAGCAGGTTCGTGGTAACCTGGCGAGGCTGCGTTCCTGTGTCGAGGAGCTCAGGTCTATTCCAGGTGAGGGTTGTATCAGAGGAGCAGCCAGAGGAGCTGAGCTGCTGCGACAGGCAGTGCTGGACAGTCTGCAGCAGTTTAAACAGTACATCAGACACACCAGTACTGGCAACCAGGCCAGCAACAACACATCTGTGGAGGTGAGTATAGATAGAAACCCAAATCACACATTGTGAAAACAAAAAGTGGCTGATATTGGTCAGTTAGTTGCTGAGGCAAACACTGAGGCAAAGTTTGGTTCATCAGAACTTTCAGCACATCTTGGTGATTACTTTTTATTTGTTTTACTGTGCTAGTACATGTAGAAGCAACACAACTTGTGCTACAGCTCACACGAAATTTATACATAAACCAGTAAAAGCACAGAGCTACAGACTTGTAAATCATCCTGATGGATCTTTAAAAAGCATCTCTGGCTGCAAAAGTTAGACTATCATAGGCCTGCTTTTTACGGCAAATAAAATCAAATGAGAAGCAGTTTAGAAGACTTTCCAACTGAAAGAGAATGTCGTTCACTCACTGTGACTCATGGTCTGTCCCTTTAGTGTCATGAAACTTAACTCAATGTGGTACTTAGTACCAGACCATTGCCATAAGAAATGGAGATGCTGGGGATTGAACCCAGGACCTCATACATGCAAAGCATGCGCTCTACCACTGAGCTACATCCCCGGTAAATGATAAACAATAATAAAATGGTTGAATCTTTTTTGCCATTCAGTTTCGGTCAGCAAACAACAAAACCATATCTTATCTGGTCAGATGCAATCTGTGTATATGCCCCACCCATATGCATGTCTGTCGGGCCTTTTCCACCGGCACTTTTGGCTATGCCGAACCGCATTTCCATTATCACTTCCAGTGCGCTGAGCCGTGCATGAGATGAAGCGAGGCCAAGCTGCAGTGACGTCTTGCTGGCCATGGCCATGGCCAACCCTCCTTTCTCCCCCTTGAACAAGCGAGTGTGATGATACTCAGGGAGAGCTGTCATTACTGTTGTAGCTTCTAACAGAACCTTTATGTTGCAGTTTTTACTTTAAGGTACAACATCTGAGCCTTTTGTAGAACATTAAGTGGAGATGCTGGGGATTGAACCCAGGACCTCATACATGCAAAGCATGCGCTCTACCACTGAGCTACATCCCCACATGTAAAGTGTTCTCACATCTCAACCAGCTTCATCGTCAGCTTTAACAAACATTTTAAAGGGATAGTTCACCCAAAAATGAAAATTCAGTCATTATCTACTCAAACTCATGCCGATTGAAGTTCAGGTTTAGTTTTTTAGTCCATAAAACACAGCTGGAATCTCATAAAAAAAACAGTGCGGCAGAATCTCCCAAACAGTTCAAGTGAATGGTGACCAGTTTTCAAACGCAAAAACCTAACCCCCCCAAAAAAACCACGACATACCTCCATACTGCTCGTCTTGTGTGATCCAAGTCTCCTAAAGCCCCAACATGCCAAGTTGGCTTGAAAGATGTCATTTACACCATGTTTTTATCCTGAATATTCACTGTAGATTCTTATCTTGGTGCCACATTCACATGGGTGTGCACACCGTCTGAATTGCAAGTGGTTGTTTTTTGTTTTTTGTTTTTTGTGGCTTTAGGAGACTTTGGATCACACAGGACAGTTTAGAGGCTTTTTTTTACCTACAGGTAGCGTAGGCAGTGCAGCTTAAGTATAAATGGAGATGCTGGGGATTGATCCCAGGACCTCATACATGCAAAGCATGCGCTCTACCACTGAGCTACATCCCCTTCTTTTTCACCTTCTCACACCTCAGCTTCTGTAACAAAAGTTTGGACCACACCCACAATAAGCTGGCTAGTACTGAAAACTTAATTTACATGTGTCATTTGTAAAGCTCTCTCTCCATATGGAAACATCGCAACAATAAGAAAGTCTGAATCTTCTCTTTTTGTCGTTCAATTTCATTTTGCAAATAACAAAACTGTGCGACATCTGGTAAGGAGTGGAACAGATGTATCTGGTTGTCATTTTTGAAGACCAAATGGAAAGAAAGTTTTGTGTAATTAAATTCAGCCGGCTTAGAGCAGTGTCATTAGTTTATTCTTCAATTTATGTTAATGTGACAAAGTTTTACATTTACAAGTGATCCAGTGCAGCACAGTGATCATTACATAGAGACTGTGCAGTGCTGCCGTAACAAAGGCTTGCCTCTACGCTGCCTTTGGTTATTTACACTGAAACTCAAACCAGTGCCACTATGAAGCCGCACCAGTGTGTGATTTTAGACAGCATGCCGGTGCTGCGGAATCAAAAAGAGCCATGACGTAACACAACAGCACCTGTCAACAAGTGACTCTGCTCTTCTAATCACACATTGAGCTGATAACATCATTTTAACGCAATGCTTTTTACTTCTGCAACAATTAAATTAGAAGGATTGCCTTGTGCCCCTCATTGTGTGTCTGTATCTTTCATACAGATAGCAGCCCTACTGTGAAGAGGCCTATGTATAATGTGCTTTTTAACACCTGAGCCACAAGATTTAAATGGAGATGCTGGGGATTGAACCCAGGACCTCATACATGCGAAGCATGCGCTCTACCACTGAGCTACATCCCCACTTATTGCTGCACTTCTGGGAAAATAAACTGGATCATTTTGAAAACTTAATTTAAAATGACAATAAGAAAATGGCTGGTAAGAAAATCCTTGTTTTCTTTGTCATTCAGTTTCAGTCAGCAAACAAAACTGCAACATCTGCCACCATTGAGTAAAGAATGGATCCGATAGATCCCAGTTACTCTGCTGAGTCTCAGCTGGTTAAACCTTTTTGGTCCCTTTCCTGCTTTGTGATCACCTGTACTGTCTCTCAGTTAAGCTGCACCCACAATACAGATGTTCTCCTTTCAGACAACTTAAGAAGGATTAAATTTTTAGTGTGTTTTTGCTCATAAACCCTACCAGTTAAGGCTGATCATTAGTACACTCTTTCTTACAATGATGTGATGAAGCTTTGTGTTTATAGGTGATGCTGTGCTTTAACAATGATCAGTCTTCACTGAAAGACCTTAACAATGATCAGTCTTGATCAGATCTTTCTAATACAGTACTATAAGCAATGGAGATGCTGGGGATTGATCCCAGGACCTCATACATGCAAAGCATGCGCTCTACCACTGAGCTACATCCCCTTCCGTGTTTATGGGCACATCTGAATCACCTGAATTCTTTCTTTGTGAACCAATTTTAGTCATCAAACAGCATTATTATGTGCATTACAGCTAACACCTGGTTGGGGCACAGCACAATTACTCTTCTGAGTCTTAGCTGGTTAAACTGCCTTTTTCCTGCTTTCTATGATCATAGTTGACAGGGATTTAAGCTAAAAACAGCGCTGCATCTGTCCTAACTTGGGGGCTGCGTTGTTTAGACTTAGACAATGACATGCAATCTAGGAAGTTGGAGTTGAAGGGCTTATGTGGGAAACTTTTACATTTATGACTGAAGATAGCTGCTCAACTTCTAAACACTTATGAATGTGATTGAACCCTGAGCTTCATCCCCACTCTTTCCTCTTAAAGACGTCTCAACCTCCAGGACAAAAGTTGAGATGATGTCTACTGTACTCTCACGTTTTGAAAACACTGTTTTCATCTGGAATCAGCTTGCATCCACATGATGATTCACAGTGTTTTTTTTGTAAATATTTTCATCCACATTGAAACAACAAAAGTGAACAACAGGATAACGGCTGAATCTCCTCATTCTCTTCCTATTTCAGTTGGCAAACAACAAAACTGTGAATCAGGGCCAATATCTGGCATAGAGTGGGACAGACATGGCCTGTTTACTCAGCTGTGTGTACTGAGTTGTACAACAGCCAAACCTGTGATTTACTCATTTTTCTTTTCTCTAATCAAACACCTGAGTGAGCATTAAATAGTGATTTGATCACAGATCATAAATGATACCTGTTAGCACGCTAAACAGTAACTCCTGGGCTGCTGCGTATAACATAAGTACAGGTTAATAATGATGGCTGTCCTGCGTCAAAGGCAATATTGACATTTGACATGAGCGATCATAGAGGGAATTACAGGTGACAAAAAGTTGTTTTCTTAACTGCCTTGGACCGTGACTTAGCTGGATTACATCATTGTATTTCAAAAGCTTTTCAGCACCCACATTAAAATGCCAGGCCAGCATTTTTAGTTGATCCACTGTAGACGGTACTCATGAAAAGGTAGATTTTCACACGAGAAATGGGGGAGGGTTGGTCAAAACAGGGAGAAAAGATGTGCTATTAAAATAAGCCAGCTTAAGGCCCAGTGTGAAATCTGAAAATCTTCTGCTGCCCTCCCGAACCTTTAATCACAACTCTGTGTTTTCTTTCAGAAAATGGACAAAAACGAACACCGAGTACGGACATAAGGCTCCGTCCATATCCATTTGCCTGTCTAATATTTAACTTAAACGAGCCTTTAGTGTTCTTGTTAATCGTGGCTGTGTCGCGTGTGCACAATGCTACACACAGCTGCGTGTCACACCAGGAGCGTTTTAACCACCTGATTTTGTTTATTTGCTCAGATTTTGTTGATTTGGTCCTCTTTCCTTGATGTTTTTTTTTTTTTTTAATCTGCTTTTATGATCGGGAGACTATTAGGTGCACTGTGCAGCTCAATCAAAAATACTCCTGCTGTGAATTTGGAGCAGATTGAAAAGCTGCAGCTGGAATCATAAGTATACAGAATAGTTGCGATTACCACTGTCAGATGTGGCGCCATTGTCATGCCACGCAGCCATGTCTGATGGAATCAAGCCCTAAATAACTGACTTGTGCCTAATAGATGACTCTGTGGAACACACTCCACAAGAACTGGAGATGCTGGGGATTGAACCCAAGACCTCATACATGCAAAGCATGCGCTCTACCACTGAGCTACATCCCCATGTTCCCTCCATTCTCAAGGAGACGTGGCAGCTTTGAGTACAAAAGAACTGAATCTGCCTGAACTGTTATTACATCTTAACACACAGTACAGTAGCCACTTTGGCAGTTTTGTATAATTTCATTGTATATGAAGTAATTTGCACTAAATATGTGGCTGTTTCTGTCTCCAGATCCATTATGAAGGAGCATCTCTTCAGCTGCAGACTGAATGGACCCCTTTGATACTCAAGCTTTGTACTTGATGCTAATGTAGAGAAGAGGCTCCACTTAAATCTGTTAAATGAGCTCTCTTCACGTCCAATTTAGTGTCTTTAGCAGCTGCAAAAACATATTGAATTAGGAATCTTAATTTGCATTTTTTAAAAGCTTTAAAAAAATCTTTGTGAATGGTTCCATTTTAGTGTCTCAGAACACTTCACATCTTATATCAGACAGGCTGCTTAAGACCAGCTCATGTACATGTTCACATGCGGCAAATGGGCCCCACTCATCTGCTGCTGAGCCATCTGTCTAGGAAGAGTGACATCAGTACAGCTTCAGTTTTCAGTGCCTTCCTGCTAGAATATTCAATCAGCTATCACACTTGGGTGGCAAATCCTTGGAGCGCTTCCTAAAAAAAGTATTTAAACCACTTTTAAAGTTATACCCACTTTTGCACAGTCTGTGTTTAAATCGTTTCAAGGCAAAGCCTTATCTAAGTTGTTTCGCAAGCTGATTTTCATCACTTCATTATCATTCGAATGGATAGAATTGTGCTATCAATGAAAGATCAGAGCTATCACTTGAGCACAGCACATTCAATAGAACTGTTAAGCCCTATTTATGTTGTGTAATTCATAGCTTTGGGCTAATATTTGGTACATGTTCAGGCTCAAAACTTTTCAGATGTCAACAAATGACAGTTTATGGGAATATAGCTGACATTACTGAAAGTCTCTTATTTGTTAGAGGCAACTGAGAAAAGAGCCAGTCACTGTCCTCCTTGGTATATTTGAGCATCATGTCCTCTGGGTACAAGGCTCCGGGTTGTTGACGAGGATTTCTCAAATCCAACCAGCTTTATTAGGAAGCTCTGGGCAGATGATTACACTAAGACCCAGTGTTTCCGACAGCAGCAGATATGAATAGCACTATTAGGAGACAGAGAGACACTAAGCAGAGACATGGCCCTGTGTGTGTGTGTTGCTGAACCACTTACACAATACTTCTTCATTCACATATATGTTCCTAGCATTCATGTGTGTGTCGTCCTGTATGATGCATGTCAGGCTTCAGCAGCAAACAGGCGGAAGCAGACAGCAGAACCCATTAATAATCCCATTATAATCTTCATTTACTGCTCCTGCTAATGTGATTCAGTCGGGTGCTCAACATCAGCTTTACATTAGTTTATCTGTGTTCCCCCCATTAGGCATGAAAATGACACAGAAATCTCTTTCCATCATCAGACACAGTGACTGCTCGTTTTAAGACGCCTCTACTGCAGAAATCTCTATCAGAAAACAATGGATTAGTCAAAAGACCTTTTAGAGTGCATTACCAGCAGTTCTGTTCATTTGCAATACCATGACGTGTGAGCTTATGGTGGCTCAGTTACAGGAAACATTAAAATTACAGACATACATAAGGCAAGAGGGCACTTAAAGCTGAGTATGTTCCATGAAAACATGGTTTTACAGTATGTGTAAGTGTAGAGTTGTGTCATTATAACTTTTCTCCTGGGATGGGACTGGACTTTATTGGGACATTTGACATCATGTGTTTAATTTAGGCACAGTAATTTACAGTGTGTCATGTCCCTAAACTACAAAAGACACGTAACCGTCACTGACAAAGAATGCCTTGCTGTGGTGTTGTTGTGGTCTGTTCTTCTGAAGATATGACAACATGAAACGCAAACTCAGTCTTTCATAACATCGGCTCTAACGATTCAAAAGTGAGCATCTGGGAAAGAGATGTGGGATGGAACAGCCATGTGGCTTAATAATATTAAAATTAAAACCGATTGATGTTGCTTGCCCTGCGTAGCTATGCTTTATTTCTCCTCTTCAACGTGATGTAAGTAGAGCCCCTCTAACTTTACTTTACTCTCACATAGAGCCACTTTAAAAAATTGCTGCCCTGGTTTCTGAAAACAAAGAAATTTCAAATATGCTTCAAAAGAACAAGGTTGCACAATCACTTAGGACGGCAAAAGTGTTAATATTTTGTGTTAAATGTTATAACTCCCACACTCAAAGGCCTGCTGTCAAATAGAGATAACGTCACACAATTTTGGGCAGTGTGTCCTGAAAGGAATTCATAGTTTTGCACTAGTTTTTACACACGATGATGATCACCTGGAGTGCTATCTGGGCAGATCAGATCGTCACTCGTGGGCTAGCAAAGCGAGTTGGAAAGGCTTACTCCTCTGTATCAGCTATTATGTAGATATTTCCTGAGCTGCTGTACTCACAGTGCACACACTCAGCTTTTCACAGATCTGCAGTCTCAACACACTCTAGTTTCTGCAGCGTTATAACTCGCAAACTCAATTTACGCTGTAAAATGTCTTGTCACTACATTTATCATCTTTTTCTCACTTTGCTCAGAGCTCTGCTGGTTGTTGCTGCTCACTCACCCTCCGTGCTCAGCCACCTGCTCCTGGCAGGCCTCCACCTCACAGCCAATCACAATGCAGGAAAAATACTGAAATGCACACGTGCATGCTCGTATCTAAACAAACCGACACACTGTTGCATTGATGTGTGACCAAAACAAATACACAAATACAAATACAAAATTCCTGGGTACGAGCGCTGCCATCTTGTGGTGATGACGTCATTTGGAGCCAGATGCTGCACAGTAGTGATCAGGGATGGAGTCGCACTTTCAAGCATCAGTTCCCACAGGCGGCTGACTCAATTATTGGAAGAGCTCAGCTGTCAATCATGGCATGAAACCCTTTTTTTTTATAACATCAACTCCTATTAAAATCAAACTGATCAGAAAAATGAACACTTGAACATCAGCGTGATAAGAAAATGACAGAAACCATCTTTGGGAAAAATTTATTTTGTTTGGCCCATTTCCTACCTATTAAGATTGGAGAGGCTGGATTTATGACCTGTACTGCAGCCTGCCACCAGGGGGTGATATAGATGCTTTGTCTTCACTTTGAGGGAGCACTCATGTTGTCCATCCATTTTTCTATATACAGTCTATGTGCATGACATAGACACGTCCTGGAAGATAGCCATGTCCTTGCAGATATGTAGCCTTTACTTGCAATAATAAAAGGTTAACACATGAAGGAACCCATAAGCAGAAACTAAATTCAAATGTTTTTATGGGAACCTGAAGTGTGCCTATTGGGCCGAGCAGTAAGACTCATGCTGGTGTCAAGAGGTGCTCATCTTTCCCTCATCTTATTTCTATTTCAGGTTGTTACAGTAAATATATTTCTTATTTGATTCCTTTATTCTCAGGTTTGCTGAATCATTTTCCCCTTTGCCATATTCACAGGTTACTGTGGTGACCAGCCAGCCAGGGCGGGGCGTTGTTCGCCACTTGGAGATGGGCCTCAAAGATGCTGACCTGGTGCCCCTGAAGCGGCTCCTGGTGGTGCAGATCTACAGTGCGGCAGACTGGAGCCAGGACAACCCGTCACCTGAGACCGCGCACACTGAGACTGAAGGTAGGACACAGAACTACACACCGAATCACACAGTTAGTGCACATTCTGTTCATGCAATTGCTAGTATGTAGTACAAGTGGCTGTGTCTAAGCAAGCAAGTGAAAAACATTAACACAAACAGTCAAACAACTTTAAGGAGGTCTACTGTCTATTTTCTGAACCAGCTTTACTCCCTCTCACTTTCCGCATACTTTTCCCTGCGCTTTCTTAATCATCTTCAGTTGAGTTGTGTAGCGTTGACCCATTTATTACACTGCATTTTTCACTGTTTGTCACATAGCTACAGTCAACACCCGAGACTCATGTCACAATTTATAGGACTTGAATACGATCCAAACATTCGCCAATCCTCCCAGAAGGGCTAATTTCATAATGACATGTCATTTTTTGTAATTACATGAAAGTTCAAGTAGTGTGTGGTCTGAGTAAGTAGAGAGAGAGCAGTGAGGACTGGAGAGGAGGCTGAGAGAAATAGAAAGTGAGAAAGAACGGAGAAAAACACACAGGGAGGAGGGAGGACAAACAAAATGAGAGCAAGTGTTGAGAGATAGGGTGTGGTAAACGCACTGAAGTCTTTCCTGTAAAAATATTTATGCACCATCTGAAATATTTATTCCATGATGATAAACCGTTTTTCTGTATCAGTGGAGGAAGTCACTGAACCGAGTGCAATTTTGTTTTCTCAGAAGTGCTTGAGATCGTTGGAAACACGATACTAATGATGTTGAGTTTTAACCCACCTGACACAGTTATGTCAGTTATGCAATCCAGGCTTGTTTGTTCCCTTCACGTCCTCGCTGGTATTTTTATGTCATATCCAAAGTGAAATGTTATGAATCTGCCCCAGTTCTCCATAATTAAACCATGTTCCCCTTGAAACAGGACACAAAATTAGCACCAGCCATCAAGCCAGATGCTGGTAAAATATGCAAGTGGCTGGTGGATTTGTTTCACTCACCAGCCCAAAAAAACAAAAAAACAAAAAAAACAATGGTTATTTATTCAGTGTCTGGTAAGATTTGAACATTCACTAGTCATTTGGACAAAGAAGTTAATTTTTC
>JAJHUR010111929.1:17370-29218 GCA_027495735.1 Lutjanus campechanus | reverse complement strand
TGATATTGAACTCCTCCCTGAGTGTGTACATTATCTGATTTCAGTTTATTGCTGTAAATAATGTAATGGATCACCATTAGTCCTAGTTTGCGCCACCTAAGTTTTAAATGACATCATACCTATCGTAAACGTATGAATATTAATGTCTGTTGTTATTAAGTGTCATTCAGTCATTATGTAACTTTTAATGTAAAGTTAGGAGTCGGAATCAATGTAAACTTATGCACACTCAGTGTTATTATTGATGCTTTACTGTGCCAGTAGTCATCTCATTTATCTAAGTAATTTAAACATACATGCAGCAAAAATAAGCGTTAACATTTCTAGAGCTGCAGATCTAAACCATAAAATGATTAGTCTTAATATCCATATTGATAAGTGACCCATCATAGCCAGTGTGTCAGGTACACAAGTCAAGTGTATTTGCTTAAAACCCTGCTTGGAATCACAGGTAAAATTAATAGACTCCTGCTGCTTTCCTGAACTCTACTGCCGGTAATAAACCACAGCCTACTTCATAAAATCTGAACTATCCCTTTAAAGAACTGTAGACTGGTTAACCTCATAAAATCTGAACTATAATTCTTAGCTAAGCTAAGTGGCTACATGGATTGCGACGTCAGTCAGTCTATCTCAGCATTTTCATGCATTGCAATAAAATTTTGTACATTCATGATCTCCGGAGGATGAGTCCTGCTGACACTGATGATTCTTTCATTTTTACATCCAGCGCCGTCAAGTCGAATTTTTAACCTACCAAAGCTGATTTTAAACTAACATTCCCATCAGCCTCAGCTGTATATTGTGTTTAAAGGTGCAATATGTAAGAACTGGCCACCTGTTGAATTCATACTCCAAACAATCAGCATATGACCAGAGTAACTGCTGCTAACTGTAGCTGCCGTTAGCTGTGTAGTTCAGTTAGCCGTGCGGCTAGTGGTCCGGAGCACCGAGTGTTGGTGTTTACATCACCAGCACAGGAGCTCTGGACTGCAGCACGGAGGAGGTTTTCAGGAGGGATGCAGCAGGAAAATCAGCACCAGAACTGGACCTGGGTAAAGCGGGGAACTGAACCAGGCTCAGCAGCCTCCCAGTGAACTCAGCCTCTTAGAAAGACGGGACAGTTTGGGGACAGGGAATACAGTACCATCTTTACCATCTTTATAGGAGAAATATGTAGCAATTGCACGTGCAAAAATGAGCCCAAATAGCGAGTTGGAGCCACAGACTGTGTATTAAATACGCTGAAATCCTGTTTAATATTCAGTCTGTGTTGGAGTGAGTTGTATCCCCCTGCCATTCTCCCCCTAGACAATAAAAAGCAAGGACAAGCATGAGTCCTCCACTGTAAGTGGATCAGCTGTTTATAACTGTCAATGTAAAGCTAGACAGCCTGTTATCCTGAAAACAAAAGCCCACTGCTCTGAAAATACACACTCTGGACTTTGAGTTCAGTGACTGTCTGTCTCCATTAAAATGTTACTCAATTAAATCATTATAAACCTTCTTCTTAAAGATTATTAATGATTTTTTGTAACTCATTAACAGAATCCTGGCATTGTCAAGTTGGAATATGGCCGTACCATCAGGGAAGAAAAAATCTCATTCAGTATATTCAGGTAGTGACTGACCTAATTTTTTTGGGCAAATATCGTTGCTGAACCTCGACCCGAGCAACTGAAACAACCCCAGATCATAACATTGCCCCCGCAGGCTCATACAGTAGGCACTAGGCATGATGGGAGCGTCACTTCATCCGCCTCTCTTCTTACCCTGATTAACCCGATTAGCTTCACTGATAAGTGGTTTTCTTAAGGCCACACAGCTGTTTAGCCCCGATCCCTTGAGTTCTCTTTACATTGTGTGTGTGGTAATGCTCTTACTTTAGCTATTAAACATAGCTGTGAGTTCTGCTGTTGATTTTTTATTATTTGATTCCACCAGACATTTAAGTGTTCTCTGATCACGATCATTCAAGATTTTTTCCCCGACCACATTTCTTCCTCTAAGCTATAATGGTTCATCACTATCCTTCCAGGTTTTAATAATGAATTGGACAGCTCTTAACCCAATTTTAGTTGTTTCTTCAGTCTCCTTAGTTGTTTTATTTGCTTGATGCAGATCAATCATTTGACCCGTCTGAAACAGAGTAACATCTTTTCCACAGGATATGTCTTCTGACATGGTTGTTTAAGAAATGAGAAGCTACTCACTGCATCAGTTAGGGTTAAATAACTTGTTGCCAGCTGAAACATATTCATCACTGCAGTAATTATCCAGTGGAAGGATCTTACCTATTTGATTAGTTAAATCCAGGCGGTGACCTTCTTTTTTTGGGGGAATATTACGAATTCCTCCTTTAAGGAAGAACTCTCAGCCTATATAATCTCCCAAATCCCTCATCAGACCCAAATGTGCCAATCATGAATAAGTATGAGGACATTTTCCCTCCGTACCTGTAATACATTCAGCCGTAAACTTCCTCTGAGCTCTCCTGAGAGAAGTGGGAGGTCAGAGGTCATCTGAGTGAGCTATTGGCTGCCCAGCAGAGCGCAAGGAGTCACACATACACACACACACACACACACCGGTAAAGGTTACAAATCTGTCAGGGACAAGTCATGAAGCTGAGAGCAGAGAGGTTAGGTGAGCTAACCTCACTAACTTAAATCACCACTCGTCTCTCAGACGTCCACACCGGAGACACCGCCGAGCTCAGTCATCTTATCACAAAAACACGCTGAGGATACAAGTGAGGACGCTTCCACTTTTATGTTAACGCTGCATTTTTTTTTAGGTCTATTTTGCGAGTCATTATCCTCACCTCAGCAAAACTGTAAAGCATGAAGTTCACATAACAAATAAGTCATGTCAGAAGTTCATTTTTATTTAAATGACATTAAGTTTAAAAAGAATTTCTGGACACAGTTCATGTTGTGATACATCTCTTCTTTTTTTTTACAGGCATGTGAGCAAAGAAATAAGTAGTCATCTAAGATCTGGACTGTTCAAAACTAAGACTGATGAGCAGTAATAAACAGTGTGGAGTCAGCAGGGATATGATCAGCAACAGTCCTAATGCTTTAATTTCCTGTTCATGAGGGGCTGGTATATTAGTCATCGTTTGTCACAGCGAGCCTCGTGCTGCCGGCCAGTTCAGTTTTCAGTGCAGATATCGCAAAAATGCTCACACAGCGACACAACTTTGACTTCACTTTCGCTTAAAATCCTCCACACTTAGTAAAAAAAAAACGCTACTTAATCAAAGCAGACTGCTGAAATGATCAAAACACTTTTTTAAAATACAAAACTCTTTAAAAAATATACATTTTGAAGCCATATTTAAATTCAAGTGTAAAGCAAATATCAAATACACAAAATATCTCTTAAGAAGTATTAAAATTTAAACACAAAGAAAGCAGAAAACAAGTTAGCCCTGCAACAAATACTGTGGGGTTTTAAAGTTTTGTTTTAAAGGTCGTTTTGAGGCTGTACGTTGTGGTGGTGTTGAGTCAGCCTGCATTACAGGGAGAGGTGTTTAATAATATAATGTTCATCTATTTGGAGAAAGAAACACCACAAACTACAGCCTCAAACATCACCTGCTGCTGACAGCATCAACACCAATTAAGATTTATTTATTAGCGTCACTAAAGTAGTATTTATTACAGGACTACTGCACTGCATTGCATTAAAATGAGCCAAATGCTTCAGTTTTTTGGTCACTTTACATATTTTCAGGGCTATTTCAGATTATTTGAAGTGGCGCTGTATGAGATACTTATGGATAATCTGTGTATTACCTACAGTAGATGGCGGTCAGCATGCCTCCAGTTTGGAGAAGCAGCAGTGTATGAAGCTGAGCAATGTACTGCTGTGGAGAGAGTCGGCAGCAAAACGTATTTAAGCCACATTAAAAATAAATTTAAGATTTAAGACAGCCTCTTCTTCTTCTGTTATATAAGCCAAATATTGCTCTCTCCAAAGCAACCAGACTCCATTTGCAAAATCAGTCATTTTACCTCACAGGACACGGGAGTTGCTGGTCTACCACTGCCTCGATCTGTTAGTTTGTTTGTGTTATTGCATGACTTCAGTGTTGTAAATGGTTAGTTTGGGTTCACCAAAGTCACACAATAACACAAAGAAACTAACACACTGAGGAAGCATTACACCAGCAACTCTCCAGTTCTGCGAGTTAAAATGACTGATTCTGACAATGGAGTTCGGTTGGTTTGGAGAGAGCGATATTTGGCTTATTTTATTGGTGGCTTCCCATCAGAAAATGCTGTCTGACGCCAAGGTAAGCAGAGAAAACTTTCCAAATATAGCATAAGCTTAAACTGATATGGATTTATTTATGCGCGCCCTTTTTTCTTAGCTAAACTACATTTTGCTTACTGGCCCTGTCCGCAGCAGTACATTGCTTAGCTTCCCACACTGGTACTCCTGCTGCTTCTCCAAACTGGGGGCATGGTGATGACTAAGTACCTCATACAACCCCACTTCAAATAATCTAAATTATTTATTTAAGACATCTGGAAGCCAAGAGAACTGATAGATCCATGCTACATCGGTATGTGGTGGAGATATTTGAAGACGATAAAAAGCACATACAAATTAAATGCTAGCTACACTTTTCAAGTAAAAAGCTCAGTGTCCACAAATGAAGTCTAAATTAGCACCTAAAATAAAGCTGAGAGAAAAACCCTGCAGACCAGACACAAAGCAGCAGCAGCAGCAGCAGCAGTAATCCCTTGCATTTCATTTCAGCCATATAAACACACTAAAATTGATTTTCTATGTCAAGCATTGAAGGTCCAAGCAACAGCATGGTGCTTACATCAAATACAGCTGGAATAAGTCCCACTAGATCTCTATATGGACTTGTTTAAATATCATTGCGTGTTTTTGTAAGCGTCTCCGATGGACCCCCGCTATTTCTTTTATTTTCCCTTTATGTGGTTTCCAACACAGCTCCAGTTTCTGTGACAAAAATAGCACCTGCAGCCCATATAATCATACATATTTCTTCTCCCCACTTCCCTGTGGCAGCAAAGTGGCTATTGTTTACACATGTAAGAAGCGCTGCAGTCGGGGTGGGGGTCCACAGTCAATACTTCCATGTAGCGGCTATAGTGGTTATAGCCATTATTGTCTCTTAAGCCCACTTTGTGTCAGTGGGAGTCCTCTTTCAGAGCTGAGCGCACTCTGGCCTCCAGCTGGTCTGCCGGGGGCCGGGCGTCCGGGTCTGCGGCGAGCATGTCTAAAAGCAGGGTGCACATGGCCGGGCCGGGAGGGGGTGGCAGCGGGGGCGCTCGCTTAAACTTCATAGGGATGCACAGCTGGAGGTCGGCGTTCTCGCACAAAGCTTCGCCGAGCGGCATCAGCCAGCCTGAGCGACCCTTACACACGTAGGCACCTAAAAGGGAAAACACAAGGGACGACACTGTTGAGTCATCACAACTGACTGACGGCAACAACACACACGGCAGGGGGGCCACTGGATCTCAGTGATCAGGGCCACACATGTATTTGTGAGTAGACAAGTGCCTACTGGTGTGACATATTACCAGTAATTGCCCAAGTGCCCGTAAGACCACAAGTGTGTGGCAGATTTTGAGAACACACGGGCCCAGAATGCATTGTTGTTAAACAGGAAGTAACAATGATTGAAAAGACAGGACACGCAGTCTGAGGCTGAGGCTCTGTGAGCAAGACAACAAATACGCTATTTGAGACAATTTCATCCTTTTGCAATAACCATCTTCAATCTTTTTAGTCCCTGCGGGAGGTTGCGATGTTGTGATCACAACAAGTCACGCAAATTCAACCATTCCTTCTGAATTCTGTGAAACCGTTCCACCAGTCACAGAAGTATCATCATACGTGTATGTCTCAATGCATCGACTGCATGTCTACGCATGTTTTCTCCCTCTGAAGCAAAATAAAAACTGCTCCTTTTGAACTTGGCTTCCTTGGTGTGGCTGGCCTTTCTTGGAGTGGGAAGAATAAGGGATCACCTATTGCTGTTTTATTTTTTAACTATTTTTTTGCATTAATATTTTTACAATTTTGTCACAGACTCCGAAAATACACATTTGTAATTTTTTATTGACATTCATGAATGCCCTGTGCACTTTTATTTGATAATTTAGTGCTGTTTTGACTGAGTTCGAGCTCCAAAAAGATTCTGCTTCTTTAAGGAACAACCCCCCTCTGATGCACTTCTTCATTTACAATTACAATAAAGCAGATTTTGATCTTTTTTTTGTAATTCTGAGTCTTTCTGGTGAGGTTAGTTAGAACACTCAGAACAAAGTGTGGTTTAATTCTCCCTGGAACAAGCTGCCTTTGATTTTTAATGAATACAAAAAACTTTTCTTTTGCAAGTTTCACTTGGTCCTGCGATTTCAGTGATTAAAATGCCTAAAAGCATCGCAACATGCATCAAAAAAGCTGCCATGAAATCATGCAACCAGAACATTTAAAAGGTCTCTTCAAATATTCTGACGCATCATGTCATTTCTAGTTCTGTATCATATTCCTTTCAGCTTTGGGAGAGGCTGGCTTTTTTATATATTTAGATGAAGCTTTATATGTCATCACTACATTTTGTTTAGCCTACTTATAGCCTCATTACAGCCACATAACTGGTCCTGTGCAGTAGGTCCTGATGAACTGCGGGACTCAGTCGGCTCTGAATGCTTCTGTGGAGCACTATTATGCGTCTATCAAGTGTGGCTTATGAGTACGGTGCGTTGACATTTTGCAGAAGAGGTGCACATGCCTGATTACCTGATTACAAGTGAATGTGCGTTTAAGTGTCCCGTACCAAAGTGCAGGCACCAGGACGGAGCAAAATAGGATGTGACAGAGCGTTGCTGCTGTTCTGTAAACATAAAGCTACATCTAGCAGCTCTGTGTCAACATGATTTGAGTATTTTAAGAAAGACAGAAGCTATTTTAAAGAGGAAACCAGATGTGTTTTTTTTTTTCCTGAATGCATCATTTGCTAGATTGCTGCCATGTCATTGTTGTTAATCAGCAACAGAGCTCTGTTTTATAATAAACTGCAACCAGTTTGCTTAACTGACTCACTCGTGTGTAGTGTGGCACAAAGAGGATTTAAAACATTTGCTTTTTTTGGTTTCATGAAAAATGCATTCAACACATTTGTTCGGTCTGGAGGATACTACGAATGAGTATCAAGAATAGGGCTGAACAATTTTGAAAGAATATCTAATTGTGATTATTTTGACTTTTGATATTAGAGATAATGATCATTTTTACATCATTTATTCTTATTTTGATTGAAAACCTTGTTAAAATGACTAAACTGTGAATTTTTTTTTTTTGCAGAAATCTGTGCAAAAAATGAAGATGTTTTCTTTAAATCTTTGGGATCTGTTTTGTAGGACAGGACGTCTCTGCCTCACCACATTCATTCATTTAAAGTTTGGGCTTGAACAAACAAAATCTTTTCACATCTTTGCATGTCATGTCTTTATTTCTTGCATCAAATTATGGCGAGCAGTATCAATAAGTATCAGTATCAATAAAATCTTAACAATGCCTATCCCTAGATGACTTTTGGTGAGTAATACTGAATGTAAACAGACACTTTTTTTCCCACAAGAAAACTCCACAGGGCACCTTTAAAGTGCCTACAGACCCATGACGCAGTCTGCACCCAGAAGCTTGGAAAAAGTCAACTTCTCTGATCATCTCTGGACTGGGACGGGACAGGGAAAAAAAAGTCAAATTAGTGATGCACAAAGGAAGTGTTAGCAGGCAGGCTTTGTGTTACTGGGCTTTAATAAAGTTTGACTTGACTTGAAACGGCGGAGCTGCTCACAGTTGGTAAGAAAGAAAAAAAAGGGGGGGAACTAAATGCGGAAGTTGGTGAAACAGCCCCGCAAACACCTCAGAAAACAATAAATAACTTTTATCATTTTTGGAAATCTTTCCAGCCGACTGGACCTCAGGAGTTGGGCAAAGTTGAAGTGCCGAGATTACTCTTCTTTCTTTCATACGATTAAGAAATTAATACTTTGGGGGTTTTGGCCGCTTATCAGAATAATTAAGAAAGATAAAACGCTGGGCTCCAATAACCTGAATTGGCCATTTGTCTTTGTTTGACATTTTCTAGACTAAATGATTGATTGAAAAAAATTAGTAGATTAATGAGGAGAGAAAAAATCATTAGTCGCATCCCTAAAATGTTACAACTCAGAAATATTAAAAGAGGATTATCTGTGAAAGTAATTAAAATGCATCAATTGTTACTCAATCACACTGTTACTTGTAGTCCTTTTTCATTCATTTTATGAGAACAGTGTTAGTAACACATCTGTCAGGAGAGTACAAGTCGTCTTCGCTTAATGATGCTCAACACTGAACCCTGACCCGCATCTGCATAAAGTCAAGTGTGGGACCGGCCTGCTGTGAGGCCAGCAGTGATTCCCTAAAGTGACTGAGCAGAAGCAGACGGGCGCTGGGCTTCGCAAGGACAAACACCAGAGGTTGTCTCTCTTGCTCCTTGACTTTATTCTCTCTGCGCCCCCCCCTGCCTCGTCAAATAACCATGTGGGTGTGTGGGTCTTGAGAGGGGATAAAATAAAATAATGGAGCATTTTATCTGACTGTGAAAAGCCTCCAGCTGCCTCTCCCCATTTTCTCACTGACAAAGAGGATTGTGATCGGGGCCACTGAATTCCATTTTGCCCTTTTTTTTTTTTTTGTTATTTGAATCCGCTGGAACCTCCTCTCTCCCTCCTATCATAACCATTTTCATCCAGCCTAATGGAGTATCAGTGACTCAGGGAGGTTCTCAGGCACTAAACTCCGGGATAATGGTTCATATCCCCCTGCCTCCAGGTCGGCTCTGAGCTGTCTGGACCCATTTTTTGTGAATAAAATGAGACATCTGTATCACAGCCATTTCATTACTCTCTGACAGTGGTGCGCAGCGCACAACCGAAGACGCTGCCTCATCCTATGGCCACATGGGGTTTCTGACAGGAAATAGGACATTAAAAAAAAAAGAGATTAAAATCTGTTCTGCGGAGCTGTACTAGAATGCTTGGCAAAGTGCTTCTCCTTGCTCATATTGAACTGGTCAGAGTCTTTGCAGACTTCATGGCTCCAACTCACTTCATCGAAGTTCTATGCGAGGACGAGATATTTACAACAAAGACAAATAATGACATGAAATTACCCAAATAGAAACACATCTGCATCTTTTAATAACCACACTCTGTTCTGAATGTTCCAGCTAACCTCACCAAAAAGGCTCAGAATTACAAAAATGATCAAAATCTGCTTCATTTGTAAATGAAGAAGTGCACCATGGGAGGGGTGTTCCTCAAAGAAGCAGAATCTTTTTGAAGCTTGAACTCAGTCAAAATGGCACAAAATGATCAAATAAAAGTGCTCAGAACATTCACGAATGTCAATAAAAAAAATACAAATTGTTGTGTACTTTCAGTACCTGTGACATAACTGAAAAAATATGCAAACGCAAAAAAAATGTGATTAATGACACGAAACATCCAGTCGATGCGTTGAGACGTACGTGTATGACGTTAGTGCGGGGGGCTGCTGTGACTGGTGGAACGGAACGGGAAAAAAGCAACAATGATTGGTCAAATTTGCGGAAAAGTTGCAGAATTTTGGCAAAATTACACAGAATTCACAGGGGTTGGTTGAATTTGCCTGAACTGTTGCGATGGCGACATCGCGACTTCCTGGAGGGACTGTATTATATCGTTTTAACACGTGGCATCGGAAAAATATGGGTACTATTTTGGACAAACTTATCCAGCAGTGTTGGACAGTAATATATTACTGCAATGTTATTACTTTTTCCAGTAAAGAGTAGTGTAAGGGATTACAATTCCCAAAACAGTAATTACATTACAGTTACTATTTCAAGTAACTCTGAGTTACTGAGTTTACTTTTTGATTTAGGCGGTCTATCATATGATGGCGTGTACGTGCAGCAGGTCATGTCAGCTGTTAGCTGAAAAGCTAAACAAAAGGATGAAGGACAAAGAAGAGGGAGAGAGGAATACTTCCCAGGGAAAGTACTGTCTTTGTTTTGAGGAATTTTTTTTTTTCGCTAACTCAAGAAAGAATGTAGGCCACACTCACAGAGGTCGGCTTTGTTTCCACCACAGCTGACATCTGGACAGCTGACAAAAGTTGAACAAACAAGTTTATTGCATCAGCAGTTCAACTTTGGGGGGCTACAAGGCCGCAAACAAGGCACAACATTCTAACAAGTGCTGTACCTAATTACTTTTGATACCAAGTAATAAGTTAAGTATTATCATTAGTAATATGTAACAACACTGATGGACAGTAGTGCCCATATTTTCTTTTAACTCTCTGGATTGTACTAAGTGAGCTTGTAGCAGGTAGCTAACTCAACATATCTTTAGAGATATTTTGGTTAATCTTTGTTTGTTATGTGTGCAGAGGGGTGGAACATGTGCCACCAATTTAATTAAGCGTCTGAAAAAGTATTGGCATCAGCAGATATCCTAATTCATGCATCGCAATCGGATAGGAACTGAAATAAGTGGATTGTGTATCTCTAATTAAAGGCACTGGGTTAGGACTCAAAGGGAGAAAATGAAAAAAAAAAAGACAATATTAATCTGAAGAAACTGGCGTCTCACACACTGCCATCACTGGCACTTTTAGAGTCGGAGAGAGGCTGAATTACACACTGTCAGCTTGTGTTATAAGAAACAGAGCCGCTATAATCCATATCAAAATGTACATAGCATAAATCATTCACCTCTTTGCCATTTAGATTCATGATTGTACCATCCCTGGTTGATGAATGTATGATGTATGGTATGTGACATTTTTTAATATGTGCCAGTTAATTAAGTCAAACTCAATTCAGCGCGG
Organism: Lutjanus campechanus; assembly: GCA_027495735.1. Lineage (NCBI taxonomy): Eukaryota > Metazoa > Chordata > Actinopteri > Lutjaniformes > Lutjanidae > Lutjanus > Lutjanus campechanus. The sequence continues at coordinate 18,295 of JAJHUR010111929.1, read as the reverse complement.
TGCGTCATCAACCTGCCTGACCACACACTCAACCTTTCTGTGAGCATGACACAACGTGACAGGCCTTTTGCTCGTGTGTTACCCAACATGTTCACTGCGCCACACGCACAAAGATACCGACAAAATATCTGCTGCCCTCGTCCAGTTTGGGTGTGGTGCTGTGGTTGGTTATTTGTTTAGTTTCAGGACAGGAGGCATCAGGTATTTTCGGTCTCTGATCTTCTCTATTGACTCTTGACTGGACGCACTTACCCAGTTGTTCCTGCGTGGTCCCCTCTTCCACAAAGGTGATTCTCTCCAGGACCGCCCAGAACAGCACCCCCAGTGAGAAGATGTCCGCCTGGGCCGTGTAGGTCAGCCCACCCCACACCTCAGGAGCCATGTAGAAGTCAGAGCCGCAGGTGGAGGAGAAGTGCTGCCTGGTCAGATCGCCGTCCACCACACCTTCGCTCATCTTGCTCAGACCGAAGTCTGCCACCTAGAGGATGGACAAGACGACTCATTGAAAAAGAAATACAGTGTTTTCTGTTTTCTGATAAGCTTTTGAACTCATCACTCAAGAAACTTTTCTCATCCTTCACTTGGAACAAAGCTATGCATGTTTTGTAGAGTTGTTGTTGTTTTGTCACACCACATTGCAACATCCAGAAATGTTTAACACAGTGGAGCTGAAACAATTTGACGAAAATTAATCTGCAACTATTTTTATAAATGATTTAACGTGAGTCATTTTAAGTAGAGATGACAAATATTTTCTGCTGAGAGCTTCTCAAATGTGAATATTTGCTGCTTCCAATGATAATAAAATAAATATTTTTGGACTGTTGGATTCACAAAACAATATTAGTGCTGTACCAAATAGTTCGAAGCGTCATTCATATTGTTTACATTTGAATTCTAAACAAGCATTGAAATACTGCGCCGC
>JAJHUR010111929.1:0-10256 GCA_027495735.1 Lutjanus campechanus | reverse complement strand
AAAAACTAAGGTAAAGCAGCAATAAACAAATGCAACAAACTTCCGTGTCTAAATTCGGAGCGTCCCGCTCTGTTTGTGTACGTGCATCGTGATTGGTTACGGACATTTAGCTGCGTCTTGTGATTGGTTGGTAGCAAAGTCTGAGCGTGTACTATGATTCGAATTGTCAAGCTACCACAGGTGGCAGACATGAAGGCAACCCCCGACCTGCGAAAGATCTCGCGATAGTGATCAATTTAAACCAAACCAAAGAAACAACGCGCACAAATCTCGCGAGAGGTTAACAAATCAAGGGTTCTCTTCTAGACATGGCCAGATTGCAACTGCCAATAAGGAAATTGTCACGGTACTGCCAGCTGAGTTAATGAATTTTAAAGGTATGGAAACGGACTGTTGATTTCGAGCGAACAGCATTTATTTTAACAGATAATATTCTGTTTTAACACATTAAAGTCAATTATTAATTCAAATTATGTCAGATGACGCAGTTTTCAAGGGGCAGGCTTTGAAGTGTCAGTGGAGTCAAAGGTGAGGTCATTAGTCAGATCATAACGTCGGTCTTATCAGCTACCATGGACACAAACACAATTTTATATGCACTGTAGCTATAGCTAGTTTCTCATATGATTTGGTTTCAAAATATATACCATAAAACAAACATTATAATTTTGCCATATCTTAAAAGCTATCAGGCGCATTTGTCTGCTCAATTTATAAAATAGAACTTTTTCCACGGCAGCCATATTGACATGAAATAGTAGTGTAAACACAGGTGTTGCCAATGAGACTAATTAAGGTTCTATTATAACTTATATGATGTAGCAGAGCCTTTTTAGTGGACTGATATGCACAGTAGCAGCACCCTGTTTGGCCTTAATGGAATGAGACCTTAATTAATATCATTGGTAACACCTGTGTTTAACCTACTGCTGTGAGAAAATATGTTAAGGGGTTCTGAAGTATCAACAATAAACTAACTGTAAAGAGTGTATTTCAGTAGTAGCTGAAGTAATGTGATGTTCTGAGTCTCATGGTCTCTTTCTCTTGGTGACTTGGAAAGAAGGGTAAGTCTATTGCAAGACAAAATTATATTTTGTAGTCTAATAATGCGTAATGTTACGTCTAAAATGGTCTGCCTAAATTGGTTCTGTAAACTCACTGAACAAAACCAGCTATGGTTAAGTCGAGTGAAGGTTAGCAATTACTTTACGGTTGCTATAAAAATAGATTTCCTAAAACCACACTATTAGGTTGTTAAGAAGTAGTATTTTACTTATAGGTACAGCAAATAATTGAGTTGACCTGACTTAAAATTTAAATTGCATTAATGCAAACTGTTGATTTGAAAGAAATCTGATTACTGATTACTGAGTCTAAGTTGTTCAAACAATTCTCTTTTCTTTTCAGTGCATTTTTAAAGCAATACAATATCAATATATTATGCTATCAAACTGAAGGCATTAAAAATATTTAATAGCTCATTCAAGACCTCGGCTCAGCTCAGTAATTTATTGTCCAGTCTGAAATTTGTCTTACAGCATAGTAAATCCAGTCAGTGTTGAGTAACTTGTGTTGTGTGCAGGTTGTTCATTTTAAAAGAGGAAGAAAAAAATTATCCTATTTTGTGTGCCTATAGGACTTTTTTTTTCCTTTTTTCCATGGTATTGAATAGAGGTATTGAATATGTTCTTTTTTTCTAGTGTTGTATAAAAGTTTAAAATTCTGCTATCATGACAAAATAAGCAGGCCTGTAACCTAGCCGGAAGTATTTTGGCCTACTTTGATAGATTCACACAAAAGAGTAAAATATATGCTTCAGTGGGTTCTCAGTTTTCAGCCTTTTGTAAAACAAAAAAAGAAGTGCTGAGAGTGCCTTACTAAAGCGATGAATCTGAATCAGTAGTCTATTATAAGCTGGGACACTTTTTGTACTCGAGCCATTTCCTTTGACTAAAAAGCACTGAAAATGCAAAAAAACACCAAACTTCCCTCGTTGCCGCAGTCCCACTTAATCACAGAAAGACCTTCTGAACAAAACACACACCTATACACAAAATGAGTGGGTGCTGCATCGGTATCGACTGTTTTTGGATGGAGGAGCGGCAACAGTGGTGATGACAGATAACAGCGCTGGTGTGTGTGTTTGTTCTTCTGAGAGAATATAATGGGAAACATGGTGATTCATTGCACAGAAGCACACTGTGAAAGAAAAGAGCAGCTTTGAAGTGTTTGTGCGTGTGATACGTGCACGTGTGCGTGATTATGTGATCCATAGCTTTTATCAGCGATGCCAATCATGAATACTCTTCATTACTTGAGGAAGATGGAGTCTGTCACACTTCACTTATTTTTATCTTGAAGCAAATGCCCTCCATTCTATTATCATATCTCACTTGCTTTGACAGATATCTGGATGCATAATATAGTGTGCATCATGGCTAGAGAATTTATTAAGAAGTATTTCGTGGGGAACCACTCAAAGGAGCCAGAATTGAATCCTCCGACAAATTCAATAAAGCATTCCAGGCACCCCAAAAACATGTTAATGAGTCCAATAAGACTTATAGTTTTAATCACCCCTGTTTTCAGACTAATTGTGTTTCTGTGGGGGCTTTGCTTGCTAATTATGGAGTCCACCAACAGGAGGGGCAACAGTAATTATTTCCTTGATTGAGGTCAGAACCCTTGCATTTAATCCCGAGGTCTATCCCGCGCTCCCCACACACAAAGAGTAAACATCAGTAAACAACTTCTCAGCATCCAGCACTCAATTTCACAGCGGTCGCTCCTTTATAAATGATGGCTTTCTCCTTCAGTAAGCTGGCTTTTCATTGAGAAGTCTGCCACATTGTCTGCCACAATCCCCATGTGTCTGCTGTGTTAACCCAGTGTCTTTAATTACAGTTTTTATGTAATATACAGTGCTTTTCAGGTTTCAAATGCCCCTGGCACTGGAAAGGTAATATCTGAAGGGTGTTATGCAATGAAATCAATGAAATACTGCTGTGTCTCCCGCCGAATGCTTACGCTCTGACAGTTTTTTGGTGGTTGGCGCTGCAGATTTTGCGAGCAGAGGCGTAATTCTTCACCCATGCAGAATTATTAAGGTGGCTTTTTGGGATGGAAATGTAATTCTTCACTTTCGGGCCCCGCCGTTAATAACAGTCACTTGTGTCTTGACAGGTGAAAGCCCCGAGTCGCCCACCATAAACCTCGCAGAGATTCCCCCTTCTCCTTTGGTTTCACATCATTGGGTTTAATTGTGGAGGAGGACGGTAAAACACCTCGGCTGGATGAGATGGAGAGGACACGAGGAAGTGGAAGTGAGCGGCGGACACGCGAGCCAAAACGGTGGTCAGTTTTGGTTGCAGTTGTCTGTGAGTTCCACAAACTCATTTGGTAGGGAGTCAGTCAGCATTTTTTCATCCTTAGGAGCACTTTGGACTCTAAAAAACTTTAAAAATCTAGTTGTTAGTGTAGGAAGTGAAAGGATAACTTGGTGTTAAAGCCATTAAGCCAATAAAGTGGAATGTACTGTATATGCAAATTTATGTATATGCAAATTTATGGAGATACAACCAAGTGCTTATGTCTCTATATTGGAAAATAGACTTTATTATAGGCAGCTGTCTTGGGACAGATAATGCATTTTTCACTGATTGCATAATAAGTTTAGCTTTTATATCAGCGATCATTGTCTCCAAATTTTTAAAACGGTGCATATAAAACATATTGCGATGCCTATTAAAATGGTGTTGTTTCTTTCTTCTTAAAGCACTTTATATATCATTCTCTGACTCATGGTGAAGGGATGATTGAAGTGCTGATAGGAATAACTATTTATCATGTTTCCATGATACAAATCAATGCATTTTTATTAAATCACAATAAGAATAAATGAAGCCTCTGCAGCTTTAATGTTGTGATATGGCTGTTTGGAAACCAATTACACATTTCTATAGAGGGTTATTTGCGTTTCTAATCCTGGTGGAGAATTACTGAATGATGAAAGCTTCAATATTAGACAACACAGTGTCACCGCAGGAATGGGTTGGGCTCTTCTACATGCCAGAAATATGTATTTTTTCTGAAGGGATGGTTCACCCCCAAATCAAAAATACATTTTTTTCTCCTTTGGTCTTTGGTGCTATTTATTTCCATCTAGATAGCTTTGGTATGAGTTGCACAGTTCTGGACATATTGACCCTACAGATGTCTGCTTTCTCTCCAGTATAACAGAACTAGATGGCACTCAGCTTGTGGTGCTCAACGAGCCAAAAAATCAATTTGAAAAACTCAACAGCAATGTCTTTTTGCAGAGATCACGACCCTCTTGCTCAAATAATACACAGACCTTGTTGTGAGCACTTTCAAGTCTGAACTATTTTCTTTCTACTAAACTCCACCAACCATATCACTATAGAATAGTGATACAGATAGTGAGTATAGTTCAGTCTACTCAGGGATGAGAGGCTCGTGCTCATGTCAGCACAGGATGTAAACATTAATGGCATCCTCCTTGGCTGAGCTATAATGTTAGCATCACTGAACTAGCTAGCACAGTGATACAGCTGGCGAGCATAATTTGGTAGAAAGAAAATAGTTCTTACATGAAACGGCTCACAACAAAGTCTTTGAATTATCTTGAGTAACCAGGTCATGAGTTCTGAAAAGAGACATTGCTGTTGAGTTTATCATTATATTCAAGAGAAGGCAGACATCTCTGTGGCCGATGTCTCCATATTTTGCATAATTAGCACCACAGTCCAGAGGAAAAAATATGTATTTTTGAATTTGGGGTCAACTATTTCCTTAAAGCTGTAATATGTAACATTTCTACATTTAAATGCCAAAAAAGCTAGACTTGTTTTATATTTTATTGAGTTGTGTACATTTGTGTGTCCCAAATGTTACCAACAATAATCAAACCCAGAGACATCTATAACTTATTTCAAATAACCATGCCTTTCCTACTAGCTGCTAGTTGCAATAACTTCAGTGAAAACATGGGATACGTCGGCTATGTCAGACAGCGAGGAAAGATGTCAGCAAACGTGACTAAATGTAATGTGACTAAAAGTGCCGTGAACATGATTTCTGCCTGAGTCATGTCATAGATTTTCATCAGCTATGGTGCTTGTTTAACAATGAAGACAACAGTTCCCATGATCCCACACTACTTCAGAGGTCATCAAACTATACCTTTTGTTATTGTTTCAATTTGAGAGAGACCCCCTCTGCAGAATTTACTTATTGTATGCTAAACGGTGAACTGTGGAAATAAAATATTTTCCCTTAAAACTGACACTTTATTTCATTTTACAGATCATGTGAATGACAAAAACCTTAACAACTATGACAAAAGAGCTACCTATGACAGAACCTCAGGGTTTGCATGAAAAAACATGCAAAAAACGGCTACTATCTGATGAAACCCTAACTCTTTTTTTTTTTTGGTAAATAAATGTGAAAAATGTTAATTTCAGATTGACTGCCCCAATTTTTGAGACAAAATATGTGTTCACTGGAATTTACTGGCTTCATGCTCATGAGATCTACAAGAAAATTTACAAATGATCTACACTAAAACTGGCCTTCCAAGGTTTCAGCGTGATGTGGTGCCAAGTTAAACGTGACCTTCCCTGTCATCAAGCTAATCACTGCCTCTTGGCCACCAGAGGCAGCGTTTGTGGACACTGGACAGCCAGTGGATGGCAGCGATATCAATGACAGACAGGCTCCGCGGCGGCTGCTTGTTCTTCTGGGCTCCTTATCTCAGCCACACTGAGGGCTCTGTCTATGTACCCAATTCATCCATCACTATCAGACCGCACACAGGTTCAGGAGCAGCATTCACACTCTTACAGGGAGCTAAAGCTAATGTCAGCTCAGGATGAGGAGGGAGTTCAATTTGAGTTGTAACTTCAAGACTAAAAAACGTTGGGCTTTGCTGTGGCTGTTGCTATTATCAGAGACAAATTATTGTTATTTGCATCACATGTACTAACAATCAATTGCTACTGAACTGTTAGCCACACTAGCTCTGGGGATTGCAATATTGGTCAAACAGTCAAAAGGTCGGTTGGTCTAGAACTTTGTTGTAGACAGAAATTACTCAACAATTATTGGACAAAATATCAGAAAATTTTGCACAGACATTCAAAGTCCCCAGAGGATGATTCCTAATGACGTTTGTGATCCTCTGATTTTTCCTTGAGCATCACCATGAGTTTGATATTTTTTGGTTTATATTGACAGGTCTTGACAGCTATTGAAAGGATTGCCTGAGGTTTGGAACGGATGTCCATGGTCCCCAGACGATGAATCCTAATGACTTTGGTGGTTCCCTGACATTTCATCCAGTGCCACCAGCAGGTTCGTTTCATGGGCACAAACGTTTGCACGGACATTCATGGTTCTCACACAATGTGGCCTAATGACTTGGATAATCCTCTGACTTCTTCTCTAATGTCACCATGAGGGTAGATATTTGTAGTTTGGTGTCAAATGACTCAAGAAGTAGTTGACAGACTGTCATGAAGTATAATTCAGACATTTGTTACCCCCTCACAAAATCTTGCAATAACTTCGATCATCCCTTAATGCAGTGATTCCCAAACTTTTTCTAGTATGCCCCCTTTCGGAAGCCAACGAAAGTTCAAGCCCCCACCACAAAATTTTGAATCAATTGTTAACAATAATTGGGGATGGAACTGATAAAAAAAAAAATTCAAAAGTTAAATTTTAGCTAAATAAAGGTCAGCTGGATCATAGATCATATTCATTCAGCTTTGTTTCACTCTTTTTTTCTCCCCTGGTCTTTCGCGCCCCCTTTGCAGTGGCTCTGTGCCCCCCCCAGGGGGGCCCGTCCCCCAGTTTGGGAACCACTGCCTTAATGTATCATTTAGTCCTATTATCAGGTCAAAATTTTAAATTGTTCAGTACTTTGGCGTATGACCAAAAAACTAACAAGCTAAAGTAAGATGTCATTTCACCACATTATACCTACACATTAGCATGTGTGCGTTGTCATTTTCAGTTTCATTTCATTGGGAGTCATGTTTCTGTTCACATGACTAATACAAGTTAAAAAAAAAATCACTTTTGTTTTGCTCTATTTTTCATCTTCACCATCTCTCGAGGGAAATATTTAGCTCTTTAGCTTCTAAATGCTCCACTACGTTCACCAGCTCGTCATTTTGCCAGTAAAGTTGCAGCTTGACAGTTAAACAATGAGCTGAAACTCACTATAAAGTGAGCTATAAAGCTGCAGATTCAGGTGATAATTCTCTGTAGCTTCATCACTATGAGAACCCCTTTCACCTGGTCTCATTTTCATTTAAATATATTTTATATATAACTATATATCTATAGCCTGACAGAGCTGATAGGATGACTGTAGATGTTTAGTCTTTCTTTTCTTCCACTTGTTTGTGTCTTCCACATTTGCTTCAACACTCAACATGCATTGTAGACCATAGGTTACAGGGAAAGCTCTCAGGACCTTGGGGCAGGTCTTGTTTTCCATCCCCAAATCTCGTGCATGACTCATACTAACCTCCTGTCTGCAGACCCAGGCTGGCTGCTTGCTCTATCCATTGACTCCCCTGCTCGACATTGTTCATTCTTTCATTCACAAGAAGAACAAAGTCGCCTATTCAGGTGTACCATCACCACCAACAAAAAGACTTGTTGTTTTTCTCTGTCCCAGCACAAACAACCATATCGATCTATGATCATCTCCATTGCACTGCTTTTTGTAGCCTGTATTTAACTTGCATTTCTGGAGTAAAGATTCGATTCAAAGTGGCATTGTTTCCCTGACCTTGGCAGCGGGTTGGCGTCGAGGTTGTGGGTTTTATGGACACCTTAGACATAGGAATTCTGGATCAATCTCACGGTGGATGATGCGTATTTTTAGAGCCCCATTAGTTGGCTCAATGAAGACGAAACCGGTGGCGTAGGCAATGCCTCCTACGTCAGCGCGGGCCACAGCATGTGTGTCTGTCCGGGGTTTGTGCGTAACAGAATGGGGGGAATCTACCCCTCTCTCCAGCTCTCCTCTATGGTGATGTGAGTGATGATATAAAGGGGAAGGGAGGGGGGGAGAGAACTGGAGGGTTGAGCCAGGAGGGAAGGGGTGTGCCATTATAAGAAGCCTCAGAGGAGGCATGCGTTCAGTTGTTGAAACCCTTAGCCTAAGGATACGAGCTGAGCCACCCAACTCTCCTGCAGCCACAGAAGGAGGACTCCGAGAGAATATCTTTACGTCACAGATACAGGTAAGGAAGTGCTCAAGTGTGACTTTTTTCATAGGAGTGTGACTTACCTGTGCATAGAGACTGTGCAGCTAAATGAAGAAGAGAAAAGACTTGCTTAGAGATGAGAAACCAGTTAATTAGGAAAGGACTTGTTGTGTCTTATATGCACAAACCACTGGCTAATAGATCCTGAGGGAATACTGTTGGTGACAGACAACCACTGCTAGGATTCTCCCTCTTTCATTCTCCTTTTTGTCGAGCCTGTCATTCCCACTTTATCTGTTTCTGCCTCTGTGATTTTGGATTTTGACCTTAGAGGTGATTCTGTAAATAACCCTGCTCACCTGGAGTAATCTTTTTTTTTCCATTACTCTGTTTGTCTCCCTGCGGCTCTAAAGGCACCACAGCCACCGTCAGCAGTACCCTCATCGCACCTGATTACTACTTAATTAACAAGAGAGAAAGTCCCATATTGTGCTGAGAAAGCAGTTAGTCTGTAAGCAGCACTTTGTATCAGCCTAAAGTGTACCTGACTTTAATCTAACACAGAGTACAAAAAAATATATAGACTATACAAATAAATTAAATATACTATAAGAGCAAGTATAAAAATACTTTTTAGAAGCATTCTTCCTGTCCTTAGTTTTCCCTAATATTAAAGCTGAATTTATGGTGAAAGTCAGTGAGTGCCCCTCTAAAAGCTGCTTATGTATGCTTTGCTCTTTTGATTGATCATGGAGTATCACACTAAAGCTTCAAAGCAACACTGACCAAAGCTATTTTGTTCTTCCTAAAGCAGCTCCAGTGTCAAACCCGAACAAGTAAAGTAGAAAAAAAAAAAAGCCCGGAGAAGTGAATCAGTTTAGTGCTGTTATTATGCTAAGCACATGATAATGATGATTTTAATGATAATGGTAATGAATGTGCATAATCTTTTCCCATTATCAGTAAAGACGATACCCGTGCAGACAGGGGAGAAAATGGGTGGTTAATGTGCCATTCACAGATAAATCACTTCACACTGGGAGAATGTTTGATGAAAAATGAAACATGTTTACAGGACAGAGTCAGATACAGTGTTTTAGAACCAGACTAATGTATTCAAGTGAGTTAAGTGGTTATAGTCACCTAATTCATCTTGAGTATTTATACAGCATATAAGATGAAAGACCTTTTTGTTTCATACAAAGTTAATGTTTTAGTGCTAATGTACCTTGGCTTGTGTACTTTTTCCACTCAAAATACCCTAAAAATCTATATTTATGTACTCGAGAGGCCTCTCAATATTAGGTTATTTTTTTAGGGTTGTTCCGATATTAGCATCGGAAATGCCTCCAACACTGCCTAAAATGCCTATTTGGGTACCAGTGAGTAGGTGAATCTATGCACCAATCTGACGTTATGTAATTTAATAGTTCTGAAACTACAACCTGACCGATACTGGATTTTGGGCACCAATCTCAATGCCGATATTAAAGAGTAAAAAATATTTCGATAAACGGGCTGATATTCTTTATACAGAATATAAAATACAGAATAAACATAGAATATATGCATTAAAAGCTCTTTTTTGAAACATTTAGCATCACTTGTGGCTATCAAACACTTGTGACAAAGATATATAATGGAGGCAGGGTATTTTACGGTTTTGCAATAAATGAAACAGCAAACTTTCACCTGTATTTTTAATAATTGTAAATAATTATAAATAAAACAGCTAAAAATAAAAACATGTGCTTGATGCAAAGTGAAAACATCCATCTATACTGTCATCTTTACAATACACCTTTATTTTGAAATTCCCACATCTGTGTCACAATTTAAATATGTAAATATATACATAGAATTGACATAAATGTAACTGAATGGGTTAAAAGAACTCATGATATCATCTCATACTGATCGAAGGCCACTCAATAGAATCAAATTGAAATTGTATTGTGACAGACTTTGTTATACATATATATATATATATATATATATATATATATATAT
>JAJHUR010111928.1:0-20188 GCA_027495735.1 Lutjanus campechanus | reverse complement strand
CACGGCTGGACCTCACCCACAGCATTGCCTCATGAAATTTGCTCTTATTTCCACTGAACTCATTGTTCAAACGTTTTTTTTTTTTTCCATTCTTTGACCCATGTCTTCAGTTTTTAGGACTAAATGACCTCAGAGGATGCAGAACGTAAGATGACCTGATATCCGGGCTCGGTATCGTACCAGACCCAGTCATAGATCTATCAGAAGTGCTACATAAGCTTGTGAGAACAGGTACACAGTATGAATATATACGTAACATATACTGTACGTTTTTTAATGTTTGCTTTCATCACCTCAGGGTGCAGAGTGTTCAAAACAGATGTCAGCTTCCAAGAAGAAACCTGTTTCAAGTTATACTCAGTGTTTCTTTTTAAAGTCTTGGTGGTGAGCCAGGAGGGTGGGGATTATTGCTCCGGGCCAATTAGCTGGTTGTGTAATTGGGTAATTAGCTACATTTCAGAGGGAAGTCTGATTAAACTGAATGTCAGAAACTTCTGCATGAATTTCACTGAACCTTTGCTCTGCGCTGCCCTACCCTGCTGAGCCTCACCCATGTAGCATGCAGTGACGACTTGATCGGGGCACGGCTGCGTCACGTTACGCCTGCGCCATCCTACACAGCGCTTGTGTTTCCACCGGCAGCGCGTGCCAGAGGTAACTCTTGGCTTCGAACGCACGCCAAGTCCATTGTGAGGCACGGTGCATCAAGCAGCACAGAGCAGATCGAACAGGCAGGAAGTCAGACACAGAAACACCATCGAGAATCAGATGATCCTGTGCAGACGTGTGATCATAAAAACAGACAGAAAAGAAAGTATTTAACTAATTAAGCCTAATTAGGGTTGAAGATGAGAAATTTTACCGTGGTTGTTTTCACTAGCTGTGTCTCCATCAACGTATTTTTATGCGTATCTTGAAACAGAAACAGTCCCTAATTTCACAGTTTTTACGTTTGCTTGAGGTTGTTTTTGCCTTTTTGAAAAAGCAACACATTTTTTTAATGTTTCACTTATTGAAATTACAAGTAGTGGCAAAACCTTTGTATGACTGATTCAAATAAATGGTAAACTTTGACATACAGTAATTGCCTGCTCAAGACGTTAAAAGATGAAGCGTCTTCTCTTGGATCAAAAACACTCTTTACACTGGTGGGAAAAAATCAGGTGTACGATAAACGGTTAACTTGCCAAATTTAAGAAAAGGTGGGGATCTTTTTTTGCACGTTAAAGGGTTGGTGTTTGCTTCTATCCAAGAATGACATGTAATGTTTATAACTGTACTTATGGAGATTATTTATCTACTTATGGTGGGTTTGGAATGTTATTTACTTTTTTTTTTCTCTATTATGTGATTTTTTTAGTATTTGACCAAAGTATATGTTTTGTGTTTATTTTTGTTTGGTTGCCAGGTTCCTTATTGGGTTTTTTTCTCCACATTATTCATGTTTTAGTGCTGGATTTATTTTTCTACATGTTGTGTTTTTTGTTAAATTTATGCTATTTGACACAAAACTGACACTGGTAACTTTTTTGATATTTGTGTGTTGCTGATTTTCCAGCAATTTTTTTCCCCAACACATCCAGAAAGTTTTCACCAAAGATATGTTTGGATGATTTCCTATATTTCATACCATTTTCAAATGATTGCTTTTGTCCAATTTGACGAAATCTACCAGAAATACACACATGAAATCTTTAACAGGAGAAACAAGCTCTTTTCTAAAAGTTCACTCTGCCAGTTGAACAGCGGTTAAATATTTTTGTTCATCCAGAACATTTCCATAGATGGTGAAAGGTGGGTGGCGGGCGGGTTTATTGTTATTTGAACAGTATTTTACAGCTTATCTGTAAAGATAACAAACATTAAGTCATATCCACTCGGTTGGTACCTGACACCCCTCCCCTCTCCCTCCCTCCGTCTCTGTCTGTCTCTCTCTGAACAGCGGACATGTCCAGTCTTGTCCCCCTTTCTTCAGCACAAACACAGCTGCTCTGAGCCACATGTGGGAAGTCTGAAGGTGAGCTCATGTTTATGTTATGAAATTTTCAACAAATACAAAAAGCATGTATTGCCTAAAGGGATGAAAATTATTTCCTCTGACAGCTGCTTCCCTGTGCTTACCTGGAAATAAATGATTTATTTAATTATAACTATGAGGAAACAGCAATGTTTTGTTTTTTTTCATATTTTTCCTGTATATGTATATATTTTCCTTTAATTAAGAAATAGCAGGGCTGGTGCTGATGTAACTGAGTTACAAACTTTATTTGTACTTCTTTAAGTATAAAACAGAAGCCAACAGCTGCTGTGGGTGCTAATAAATTATTAATGCCTGCTATCATAATGAATTATGATTTTTAGATGAAGAGTGTGTGATGCAGGTGAATGGGAATTGACTACACCATGGTACTACAACAGTATCAGAAAATATCACAGTTTCAACACAGCTACATCTGGCCCCACTTTGCTCCAACGCGTGACCATCGTGATCGTTGCCCAAATTAGTATTTGAAAGCTGTATTTTTTTGGTTTTGGTTGCAACCGCAAAGCTCGGTAACAGAATCGACCCGTTACCCACAATTATCTCTAAAATCAAATCCGGACCACTGGCTTTTGCCTCTACAGTGACGTCCCATCGTTTAAGGTTCTGTCGCAGGCCTTCACGATAAAATCCCAGCAACTGTTTAGATTGTTTAAATGTCAAAAAAGCAGCACAATTGTACATGTTGTATTGTTCAGGTTATATTATTGTTTTTAGTTTGTTTTTACCCATGCCTGTACCTGTAAATTTCTATATTTATGTACAAATTACACACATCTGTGTTTTTTTCTTCATCTTTGGATAATTAGCCAACATATTTAACTGCCTTATGTCCGGTGGGACTTACTGGACAGCGTCTGTGGTCTCTTTTCAACTTGTTTCAGTTGTACATGGACTTTTAAACAGTTCTATGGACAGTTAACAAATACAGACACCAATCCCCAGCAGTTTAAGGTGGACATTGCTTTGCAGCATGACGCTGCAGTCATTAGAGGATGACGTTGAGGACAAGAAATCTTGCTGATGATGATGGCGCAACCAAGAGGGTAAACATTAGATAAACTTCCTTTAACTCTCCATCGTGTCGGTTCGTTAGATGTTTTATTTGCTTGTGTTGAAGCGGCTATTTTTCCTAAATTTGTGCCTGATGTGGTGGAATCAGAGTACGAGTACAGGAGCACAAAATCAAAGCGACACCCGATGTCAGTATCTGTGCATCTCTAATAAGATTGGTAACATTAGCTTTTAAAGGACCCTATCCCATGACAGACCAGTTCCAAAAACAACAACATGAGAAGTATCATTTGTTATACATATTTTTAATTAACAAAGTATCAAAAACAAAAGTTGACAGATCACAAAGATGGAAGTACACATTGGTAGTAGCAGTGCAGTTGTACCTGACAGTTTATTCATTTTAGGCTACGATGCTCCAACAGTCGAGCAGCTACAGAAAAAAAAAAAAACAGCCTCCAGTAGAAGTAGGCACAATAGAACACATACACATCGAACTCAGTGTCTATTAGCTATCTAGCCATCACTAGCAACGAGACAATGGACAACTTCAACCAGCAACAACAACAACATACACACTATGAACACACGCAGACGCCTGCGTCCCTTTAACCGTGTGACTCTCAAAGTTTTTTGCTGACATACTACGGACAGTAAACAAGATAAACCTTCTTATCTGATTTCTCTACCATGCAAACATAAAATATAAAACTTCAGTCCTCACCGTGAACCGACATACAGTAATGTGCTGTTCATACATAAAAAATCTTTTACTCTGCTGTTATGAACTGTTTAATGCTAATATGAAGTTCAAAGTTCAGTCTGTTCAGTGATTTACTAGAAACAATTATTCAAATACTGATGTTTTAGGGTGAATTGCAAAGACTGATGACGAGGAGGGTTCCTCTGTCTTGCTCGCAGACACGTGGATACTGATGGACAAATACTAACCATGTATTGATTCTACAATTAGTATTTGAGGAAATGTATTAATTATTTTTCATTACACTCCCTCAGTTTCTGTTTGCGCAATAAACCACATTTCTCTTGAGGGATGATTTCATTCTAAAGCGAACAGGCCAGAGAGGAGAGCGGGGGGGGGTTGTGGGAGGAAGGAAAAATATTTGCAGTGAGTTGAAGCTTGGATACTGATAAAGTTCATAACACAGGGTCTAATATTATATAACATCATCTTCCATAACTTCAGAGTCAAACGTGTTAAAGGACCAGCCAAAAGCTGATGCAACACTTCCGATACCTAGCTAATGATATCTAGTGAACACACAACTTCCAAACCACGTTATTGATAAAATACGTTTTTTTTAAAAATAACAATCTTCTTTTGTTTTGCTCTGTCAAGACCAAAGGAGGCATTTGGTGTTTACATACAGTAGCACAATAGAGTTAATGCGCAGTCCATACAATATACAAGATTTTAGGTAAAAAAAACAAAACAAACAAAGTCTGAAAATAACACTCATACGCGTGAAGCTTCATCGTCACAGAAGATGTAAAAAGCAACACTAGTTCTGTTTAACTTAAGAGGGAACGCAGTGATAAATAAAGTGTACTTGTGAAATTATATACAGTATCCAATGTTTTTGGACAATTTTGTTTGCCAAGAAAAGTAAGGTGTCGTCTGCATACATGATTATATTATAGTTTTTACTATTCTTTTCTCAAGTGCAGAATTATAAACCCTGTCTGCAAAGTACATTTCCTTTTTTGTGACTGCTACTGCTACCCTGATAGCAAACAAACCTGACTTAGACTTTTTGAGACATTAAACGAGTCAATTAAAAACAAAACAAAAAATCCATGAAATTGACTTCTACAGCTAGAGTGATAACAATCTTTTTTTTGTTTTGTTTGTTTTGCTCTGTCAAGACCAAAGGAGGCATTTGGTGTTTACATACAATAGCACAGTAGAGTTAATGTGCAGTCAATACAACATACAAGATTTTAGGTAGAAAAACATGTCTGAAAAATAACACTCGTACATGTGAAGCTTCATCGTCACAGAAGATGTAAAAAGCAACACTAGTTCTGTTTAACTTAAGAGGGAACGCAGTGATAAATAACGTGTACTCGTGAAATTAAATACAAAAAACAATATTTGTAGGACAATTTTGCTTGCCAGCGAATTTCAAATTAGTAAGAAAAGTAAGGTATCATCTGCATACAGGATTATATCGTCATTTTTACTATGCTTTTCTCATTAAGTGCAGAAATATAAACCCCGCCTGCAAAGTACATTTCCCTTTTGCGACTGCTACTGCTACCCTAATTTGTAGCAAACAACCTGACTTGTACTATTTTTGAGAGGTTAGCTCTTACATGAAATCAAAACAAAAAATTACAACAAAAAGAAATTGGCTTTTACAGTTAGCGGACGTCCTGAGTGGTTAGTAGTAGCAGCAAATTTAGTAGTTCACGTTGGATAAAGGACAAGCAGACAGGGTGGATACGTCAATGACATGTCATACAGTAGTTATACTTAATAAATATACTATTTTTCTTACACTAAGCACAAACATCATTTTTTTAAAGTCAGTAACTTGCAACTCAAACACACTTCCTGTACACACTCACACGGTCAATCTGCTTCTACGTTCCTTGTGGGTAAACAGTTAAATAATGTGCCTTGATCACCTTGAAATCAAACTTTGGTACAAAAATCAGACACTAAACCAAACTTTCATCTATTCAAAATACCAGTAAATAAAAAAAAAACTGATGTTTTGTTTTTTTAGTGCTTTAGCATCTGTCCTTGGCCCTGACTGTTTGAAAAGAAATACACGATGCATGTTGAGGTGATGTCCATGGTGTGTCACTTCTTGTCCAATCAGCAGCTACGGTTTCAGGGAGCGGGAGGTGTTGAGGTCACTTTATGCCACTCTCTCTCACTCTCTCTCTAGCAGCTTTGTGAATGAGACCCAGGAGTCATCCGAAGGTGGCTACGTCACTGTCATTCTCAGGTCATAAGTCTATGTAGCGGCTCCACCCGCCCCCACCGAACACTCGGTTGGCAGCAGGATGAAGCGTCGCAAGTCTTAGAAAAGTAGCACAAAACACCTCATAGGTGACTGGGACACTGAATGTGATCGAGGGTCAGAAATCCTCCGTCTAGAGGCGCTACCGTGGAGATGGATGTGGACAAGGAGGAGGAGGAGGAAGATGTGGTGGCTGCGGAGGAGGAGGTGAGGTTGTGGAGTTGTAAGGTGCTCTCCTTGATGTGCTGGATGAAGAGGTTCCTCTCGTCCTCGGGCGTTTGGCCGTTCTGGGCTCGAACGATGCAGGTCGGCCGGTGCAGGTTGAGCATGTAAACAAGCTGCTGCTTCTGCTGCTTCAGCTCCTCGATCTGGGCCTTCAGGTCGGCATTGACACTCTCGAGTTTCTCCGACTCCTGTGGGAGAGAAAAATCAATTGAATGCTGTACTTTAAAGTTTATTTGGATGACCTCTTCCCTGTCCTGTAAATTCATGTAAAATTGTCTGAAGACTTCGTAAAAACTGAATATTTTGATTTACATAATTTGACTTAATGTAGAAAAAGTTAAACGTAAGCAACAATTGAGAAATTTGACATATCTTCTACACTTTTATCATATTTTTTCCTATTTTGTGGTGTAAACATTGACTTGAACTGATATACAGTATAAACCTTCAAGCTCAGTTATCTTTTCTAAAATATGACAGATGTTTAAAAAAAATACCTTCTGCAGACACTCTGTCTTCTCCTTCTTCTTGTTGCGGCACTTGGCAGCGGCGATTTTGTTCCTCTCCCTCCTCCTCTTCCTCCTCTCGTGCTCCTGGGGAGACACCTGAAAACCAGACAGAAATATAACCCGTCAGCACACTCATTGGGAAAACATGCTTCGCAGTCAGCGTCAGAAAATACAGATGACCGTATGTTGTAGTTTCCCCTCGGCCTCACCTCTCTCTTGACCTCGGAGGCCTGGTGCTCCGATGCTCGGTCCGAGCTGGAGCTGGCGCCGTCGGAGCTCATGTCGACGCTGAGCCCGTTGGACAGGCGCTTGGTCTGGATGGCGATCCGCAGCTCCTCTTTCACGATGGGTGTGAAGTTGGTGAAGTCGTCCAGGGTGAGCGTGCCCGGCGGGGAGAGGCAGGGCACCAGGGCGGAGCAGCTGATGTCAGCGAGCGAAGGGCCCGAGTGCTGCAGCATCATTCTGGAGACACAAGGGACAGATGATTAATAACACGTGGTTTAATTTTTTGATTGTTTTGATCGAGTGTATATGGTTCAACACTAGGGTGGAAAGCTGGAATATTTATTTCTAACACAAACTTTATTAAAGAAATGTAAAAAGGAGAAGGACTTGATAGCCTGTTAACTTCTCTCTGCCCCTTTTTGGACGTGAATTGTATATTTTGTTTATTTTTGTTTTTTTGCAAATTTACTGCTGATTTTATTGGCTATTCTTGTTTTTTTATATTCAGAATAGAAAAATCTAACCTGACCATGTCAGTCAAAGTCACACAGATTTTTAATGAGGGTCAGTTTTGCTGAAGGTAGACACATTAAAAACTGCAAATATTACAATTTATAAGGATTTTATGCCAAATCGGTTCCTGAAAATGTCTTGGAGATACAAAAACTAGTATGAAAGGTCATGATAAACTCAAAAAATAAAAGATTAAAATACAATAAATCCCAGACAAGTCAGTTTTCCTCAATATTAAGTATCAGTTATATCATTAATAGGAATTTATTATGAGATTGCTGTTAATTTTATTGATTATTCTTGTTTTCTCTTTAAATGACCTTTACATTTTTTTAATGTTCAGAATGTAAAACTCTTTACAGTAGTGTTCTGCAAAATTAGGTCATTAAATTTGCTTGGAGATGCAAAAAAAAACCTCTAAAAAGTCATTTCTAACTCAAAGCTAAAACACTATAAATGCCTGTAAAGACATTATATTGATAACATTGGGGATTAAACTACCATAAAACCCAGCAAAGTATCACAAACAAAAAGTTACATCAGTAATATTGTAGGTGAAGGTCACTACATGTATTATTAAGACATCAGAGAAATAATTTTGCTGAGTAATTATGATACAGAACTCAAATGTTTCACAACAACAACAATAAACAGTATTAAAGTTGTATTGTAAAGTTTGCAGGTTATCTGAGGGTAACTGATGGTCACAGAAGTGCAGAATCACCTGAACCTGAACAAATATTTGCCTTTCAGAAGCAAAAAAAAGACACCATAAACAATCAGAGGGAATCATTAAAAGGTGTGGGTGTTTGTTATCTAAACAGAGGAGAAGTGACTCATGGAGATTTATGACTGACAGCTTGATAAGATGATTATGATGTTTGTGTGAGCTTCGTGAGGCCAAAACCAAAACAAACACGCTGTAAATTAGTTTGCAAAATCATAATAACAACTTTATATTATTATAGCAAGAAAGAAATGCAAATGTTTTGATGTAAAACAGCTGTATTCATTCATTGGCATATTTTTAAATGATATCCTTCATATACAACAATAAGATTATGGAAATAAAATGACTAAAGTCAGCTTTTTGTTGCATAAAGATCAGCAGAATACATCTAAATAATATCAGGTGATAAAATAACAGCTTTACAATCACAAATCATAGATAAATACTTTCCCGCTAAATCTCGACTGTCATTACGAAACAGCAAAAACAAACTTCATTTTAACTCTTAAAATCTAGAAATCGAGAAGACCCTTATTAAAACTTGTAAATTTATGCTTTTAAGTCGCTAATATGCAGACGAACAGAAAACAGACGAGAAGAAGAGATCAAACTCAAATCAGTTGGACGGTTAGTGCGTAAAAGTGTTAGAAATTAAGAAAATAAAAGCCTTACAGCCACAAATCATTGTTAAATTTGTGCCAAAAGTCTTTATCTTTTATATTTTATTTTAATCTGACCGCTAGAAGTAAATGTAGAAGTTTTACAAAGCGTCCCGGGACGGCGGAGCGGAGCGCAGAGAAGCACCGACACTTCTCCGCTACTCTAACCGGGACAACACAGCCACAACACCGCCTCTCTCCGTGAAGAACTCAGCGTCCTCCTCCACAACAAACCTCCCTCCTCCGAAACAAAAGTCCCACCTACCTGTTAAAGCTTTGAGTGACCGGATCAGATGAACTGGATGCGGAGAAAACCTCCTGTTTTTATAGATGAGTCGTCTGTTTCTCCTTCTGCTGGTGCGTAAAGTTGCCGCTTGTGGTCTTTCAGTTGCATCACCCGTCCTTTTATACACGCAGAGGGAGGCGTGGCGTCATGACGCAATCAGGAATGCTACTAGAGAGAGAGGAGGAGGAGGGGTGCGGACGGAGGGAGGGAGGGAGGGAGGGAGAGGAGAGGGGTGACGTCATCCTATTTATAGAAAGCTTATCCTGCGATGATGCAATCGAGCAACTAGGAGCTGCTCTGCCATAACAGGACAGGCTTCCCCCTCCCTCCTCTCCTCTCCCCTCCTCTCCCCCTCTTCCTCCCCTCTCTCTTCTCTCTTCCTTCCTCCAGCTACTCTCAGACTTTTCCTCTTCCTCACTTACTCTGTTCTCTTTTCCTCCTCTTCTTCTTCAGCCTCCTTTAGAGCCCTCGATCTTCTTTCTGTTTTGTTTCTGTCCCACCTCGTTTTTTTCTCTTCCACATTTTTTAAACACTTCCATTCCCCGGACTCCCCCTTTCCTCTCCCCTTCCCTTGTTATGTTGTCTTTCTTTTCATCTCTTCCTTTCCCTCTTCCTCCCCTTTTCCCCTCACCTACAAGAGCGCAGGGCAGTACTTTAAAATAATCACATTTATTTAAAATACACATTTAATTACTTTTTAGTATTTTGTAATTTGATAGAAATTGAAGCAAACACTTTAGGAGCCTGTATTTGTGTATTTGAAATACTTAAAATACATTATTTAATGTTATTTTATTCTCTAATGAGGCACATTTTCCCCCAGGTTTAAAGGAGGAATATTGTAAGATTATCAGTTGCTTTTTGTTCTGTAGTTCAAATACTTAAAATACAAATAAATAAGACATGTTTTCATCTTCAGCTTTAAACTTAAATAGTACGACAATTAGCCTAATCACAGTTTTATATATCAATTAAATGTTTTAATTAAATACAGTTTCCACGCCAGTATTTTGTATTTTGGTTGGATTCGTTTGATGAGCTTGATGATTTGTAATTAGTGACAAAATCCTTTTTTATGTCCTCTCATTTTTGGTGGAAAGAAAAGGAGAAAAAGAAAGAAGGACAGATGAAAAAGAAGAAGAATTGAAGAAGGGATGAGGGGAAAGAAAAATTAGGAGACGGGAAAGAGAAAAAGTGTTGAAACACTGATGGAGGGATGAAAGGAGGATGGATAAGGAGAGGAGGAGACGAGGGACTGAAAGAGAGAACAGACAAGGTTGTGTTTCCTCCCTATACACTCTGTCTCCTCTTCCTCACTCTTTTCCTTCTTCTATCCTTTCCTCCTTCCCTTGTTTCCCGTCCTTCATTCCCTAACCATGTCACTTTCTCTCTTTCCCTCCTCTCTCTCTCTTCCTTCCTGTCGTCCTTTCCTTCCCTCCTCTTTTCTCAACTTTTTTCTCCCCTATATCCCCATATTTCTTTTCTTGTCCCTGTCTCCCTCCTGTCTCATTGTTCCCTTCTTTCTTCTCTCCTTTTCTACAGTCTCTCAGTCTTTTCCATCCCTCTTCATTCTCTCCCTTTCTCTCGCACTGTCTCAGTATTTTAAAAGTCTAATCTAATTTCCTCCTCACTGCCTCCTTCCTCGCCTCCCTCTTTCTCCCTAACTTCCATCTCACATTTGTCACCAATGAGACGACCAAAACTAATGAAATTACAACAAATAAAGCACATAAACAAGTAAATAAATAACTCCTCTCGCTCGTTCTCTGCCCTCCTCTGCGTCCGCTCTCCCTGTTTTGACACTGACATGGATTTCCACTCCCGGCATTCCTCACTAACGAGTGAATAATGCAGTTCAAGCTGAATGACACACGGTGGTTATTTATTCTGAGGTTACATCTCATCAGCCGAGGGTATAAAACTGTGACAGACAGGCAGACAGACAGAGAGATGGATGGACTGTGATCAGCTTTATTCCTTTAATTTATAGGGCGAGTTTATAATTTATTCATAAGGATAAAATGACCTTTACCAAGAAGTGAAGATCAGCTGGTAGGTAGGTAAAGAAAATGCATGTTTTTCAGCTTTGTAGCAGTTAAAAGTGGCTTTGCTTTAATCCACTACTCCTCTGTGTCTTAATTGGTCTTAATCAGTTGATCTTATTTGCTCGGGTGCTCAGACAGAGGGGGATTTCCTCACAGGAGCAGTGAGAGCTTGTGTTTCTACCTTAAAAATACATTTATTATGAGAAAAGGTGGTAGCAGAGATGCTAAAGCAGTTAGCAACTTTATGGTAGCTGTAACACTGTGAGTACATTTACTGTAGTAACTGGCATAAGTAGTAGAAGAAGTAGAAACAGTTTTTCCGTGTACTTAAAGCTACCATTGTAGTACTTTTAAAGCCTTTACTACTTGTGGAAATGGAAATACTACGACTGACTCTCACTTCATGTTCCACAACTTTAGTTCTTAAATTTGAAAGACTGCCTTTAGTGTTAGTGAACCTGATTCCTGGAACCAATCAGTCCACTTCAAGCCTTCATTTGGACATTTGATCAACCTAATTACATAACTGTATTTTAAATAATCTATTCTATCTATGAAATTGTCAACTTTATTTGCAAGTTTTATTTCAAATAACTGTATTTTATTTAACTTTTTGAATATACGCTGCTAAAAAAAAAAAAGAAAGAAAGAGAGAATAAAGCTTAATCATCACAGTATAACACCAAGTCAATCAAATTTCTGTCCAGTAACCAAGCGTAAGCGATTTTGAATCAGTTTCACCTGCTTTGGTGCAAATGTGAGCAACAACAGATGGACAGGAGAGGCAACAGCAGGGCGACACCCAAAAGGGGAATTTTGAAGGTGGTGGCCACGCACTGTTTCTCTCTCGTCATCCCTCCTGACTGATTTTTCTCTAGTTTTGCATTTTACTCTGCCCTTGTCACTACTGGTAGCATGAGGCGGTACTTGCAGCCCACTCAGGTTGCACAAGTAGTCCAGCACATCCAGGATGGCACGTCCACACGAGCCCTCGCAAGAAGGTTTGGCGCGTCTCCCAGCACAGTCTCAAGAGCCTGGAGGAGATACCAGGAGACGGGGCTTTACACGAGGAGAGCCAGACAGGGCCGTAGGAGGGCAACCACCCAGCAGCAGGACCGGTATCTGCTCCTTTGTGTGAAGAGGAACGGGAGGAGCACTGCCAGAGTCATGCAAAATGACCTCCAGCGGGCTGCTCGTGTGCTTGTTCTCCACGAGGGCGGCATTAAGGCCCGACGTCCTCTAGTGCAGCACCGTGCAGCTCGACTGGCATTTTCCAAAGAACACCAGAACTGGCAGGTTCGCCCCTGGCGCCCCGTTCTCTTCACAGATGAGGGCAGGTTCACTATAAGCACTTGTGACAGACGTGAAAGAGTCTGGAGACGCCATGGCGAGCGTTATGCTGCCTGTAACATCATCCAGCATGACCAGTTTGGTGGTGAGTCAGTGATGGTCTGGGGAGGCATATCCTTGGAGGGTTGCACAAACCTCCACGCGCTTGACAACGGTCTCCTGACTGCTGTGAGGTACCAGGATGAAATACTCAGACCCAATGTCAGTGGGTCCTGGGTTCCTCCTGGTGCAGGACAACGCCCGGCCTCATGTGGCCAGAGTGTGCAGGCAGTTCCTGGATGAACAACACAACTGAAATTTTCAAGGCAACTTACTGCAATACATTTTTCAGATTTAGAGCTCAAACTCAAACTCTTTTAAGTTTTTAAGTAAACTTAATAAACTGCCATCCTACACTCTTAAGTGGAGATAATTTACTGTTCTTCTTTAGTTAAACTTGAAAAAAGTCACAATGAGCTGTGAGCCTTATTTGTCATTATTTGGGTGCCTGAAAATTAAATAATTTTAATTGAAAACATTGAAATATTAACCACTTTCACTTCACAAGTTTTTAAGCACGAGGGTTTAAGGGTTCTGAGAATAAAAAAGTAAAAGTAAATTGTTTAAAATAATTACTTCCATAAAACAATCAGCACTGAATATTTGTTTCACTCAGGAAGCCAAACTCATCCACCCACAAGCTTCTCCCTACGCTGACCTTGTTTCTCTTTATACTATGTTTGTTCTTTATAAATTTAAATGTATTTAATTAAAATTCATGTCCATGTACAAGAATCTATGGATTAAAATCAACCAGTTCATATACCTTTATGCCCTAAATCAGTGACCACAGCTTAATGTCCACTTTTCAGTCTTGCAGACGGAGTGTTTGACTCTGAAGACAGATTCTCAGATTATTAATCACCTTTAGATATTCCAAAAGAAACAATACAAACACAGTAAACCTACATTTATTAGTAAATGCAAGTCTAGATTTGAAAGAGCTGAACTCTTTCCTCTCATGGCCTCTCTTTTTTTTTTTCTTTCTCTTCCTTCCTCATCACTCGTTTCCTGTCATTTCCAGCTCAGAGCGCTGTGTTGTAATCTAGAAACTTCAAGTTTCTGCTGCCTTCAACCTGCAGTCAAAAATTTTACCTTTCACTTTCACTAAATCCGTCCTTGCTCAGGACAAACTGTCGCTGTAGGGGTTTAGAAATTGCGAAATATTAAAAATGAACTAATCAACGTTCTATATGTTGGTCATGACTTTACCCGAAATGAGCTACACAACAGGAAATGTGACTTTATAGTCTGACTGACATGACTGATGTAGAAACTTCCACTTCTCTGGTCAGTGTGCAACACGTACGTGTGTGTGTGTGTGTGTGTGTGTGTGTGTGTGTGTGTGTGTGTGTGTGCTGGTCATATAACCAGGGTGTCGAGGTGCATACCAGCCAGCGATAAATAACCCATAAAACGGTTAATAATCAACCAAACAGTGATTCCCTGATGAGAATTAGAACAGTGGAAACCTTTTTAAAAAAACTCTCAGCTTCACCTGTTGCTGCCTGAACAAACTGAACTTGAGGTTGTTATGAAATCTGGGACAGAGAGGATGCAGGATGAGTTACACAAACATGACATGTTTGTTCTCAGGAAAAGAAAGTGGAAACAGCTGCAGATTTAGGCTCGCTTAAAGGTCCAGTGTGTAATATTTACAGGGGTTTAGTGGCAGAATATTGCAGAGAGGGAATATTATATTCATAAGTGTGTTTTCATTTGTGTAAAATCACCTGAAAATAAGAACTGTTGTGTTTTTGTTACCTTCGAATGAGCCCCTTTGTATCTACAGAAGGTGTGTTGATCAAACACTTTATTAGTTATTCAGAAATAACAATGTGAAAATATAGTAATATATTAAATAAATACATACATAAATACTTCTAATTTTACTTGTAATTCTAGGAAAGAATACGGAATAAGAACTTGCGTAAATCTCTTATTTATTTTCTTTGGCCCTACCCTTAAAAAGGGAAGTGTTCTGGCAGATTTGACAGAAATCACGTCTCTTTCCCTTCAGAAACAGGTTGTGGTAGTGAAATAGCAAAAAAAATAAATAAATAAATGGGAGAGAAATACAGGAGAATTATGATCCCAGAGGAAACAGGGAGTGGGCGATGAAAAAATAGGACTCTTCTGGGAAAAGCACGGGATGATGTATAAATAGGGCTCCACCTTCATGACTACACAAGTTTTTTGTGTTGTTTAGTTTAGTCTGGCACACGTTATGACTTTTGGACGTGTAACCAGGTGACCTTTGCTGTCACTGTCAGATAATCTTTGTCGTCATGGTGATTTTTGTTGCGGTAAACATTGTGAAACCGTCACAGTTTGGTTCGGGTTCAGGTTCATCACTGACGTAACGTCATGTACATAACATAAGATAACTTATGTATATGTAACTTAAAGCTATAATATGTTAACCTGACACCCCAGATGGTTTGTTACACAGAACCACCTGGGAAGCTGTCCATATAAAGTGTTTGGAAAAGGGCAGGCACTTTCAAGAAACCCATAAAAGCTGTCAGTGTCGTTCTTTGCTGAAATACTCTGCAGCTCTGATATCACAGCATCTACGCTAACCTCTTCAGGAGCCGCCATTGTTTGTTTGAGACGAGTCGTTTCCATGGACGCTTCATGCTGTTTGCGCACCTAAAATCACGCCTGTAGCCGCCAGTAGTTCCTCCGAGGACGCTGATTGGCTCCTGCCACCTCTGGCGTGAACACAAACGGATAACTTGAAGCCTGGCAAGAGTCTGGATTCTGGTGTGATCTCGCATAACATTTCTAATAATACGAAACATTTCTTCATTAAAATGTCTAAAAAGTTTAGGCCCATGTTATATATTTCGTTGAGCTGTGTACTTAACATTATCCCAAAAGTTTCCAAGGTAATGGTGCATTTCCTGCTAGCCGCTAGTTGCTAACTTTAGGGAAAACACGGTATACGTTGGATACATGAAAGAGCGCGGAGGGGAGCTGGTAAACAAGATTAAACATAACGTGAATTAAAATTTAACATATTACCTCGTTCATTAACATGATTTCTGCCTGAGTGATGGCTTTTCATCTGCAGTGGTGATTGTTTAATTGAAGAAAATAACAATCCCACGCTACTTTTTTGTTGTTGTTTAAATGTGACATGGGACACAAACTGTGATCCTCCGTGTTTGTTTGCAGACTTTGTCTTCATAATACTTCACCCGCTGCTTCTGCGTAAGTCAGAACAGACTAAACGGCGTAAAATGACACACCAAAAGCAAAAATTTGATAACTTGTGTCATCACTAAACACACTGTAACTTTTTTTTATTCTTAAGCCTTTTGATAAGACCAGGCTGGAAATAGTGTCATCCAAAAAAATAATTTTGCAGCTTTATGTGTGTATGAGCCTTGGTATTGAATAATATTAAAATACATTTTTAGCCTTTGAGTCACTGAGTCACTTTGTATTTTCCTTTCTAAAATGTGTGTGTGTGACATGTGTGACACAGTCCTGAGCGCTGGTTCAGGGTTTTAGTTCCGGTTTTGTTTCATGTGAAACAGGCTGCTACAGCCGCAGTTGTCAAACGTGCGTGGTTTATCATATATTGTGTAACGTAGTAAATCCATGTGGTGTCAGTGGTTCTATAGAATGTAGGTCAGCAGTGGTGGTTACACAAAAATGGGGAGATCGACTGTTCCTTATAGCCGCTTCAAGTTACATAACATGGGGAACAGGAAGGACTCGGCTGAGTTAACTTAAACTTACATAAGTGTATTCAACCACAATATACAGAAACTACTTTATTAATCTGACATCAGAGGAGTGTGAGGGGGTCTCCAGAGTTTTCTGAACATACTGGGATTAGAAAATATATGAAATTTTCCACCGGCTCTAAAACTGTCCACATATTGCTTAACTTTAAAGGGTGCAGGCAGTGAATCCTAAAATCCCCCATGATGCAAACACTTTAAAATATCAGTGAAACAAGGATGAGTTTATCTTGTTAGAAGATGACAAAGCTCAAAATTTCAAGGCAACAGACTGAAGTAGATTTTTGAGTTTTGAGCCCAACTCAAATTCTTAAGTTTTGAAAAAGTTGTACCAACTACTAACTACTCTGTTGAGATAATTTACTTTTCTTCTTAAAGCTTTGAATTTTCTCTTCTTCTTCTTCTTCTTCTTCTTCTTCTTCTTCTTCTTCTTCTTCTTCACTTTAAAACCAAATGTTCACATTAATTAATTGTAATAAGTAGCAAAAACTTAAAACTTAAACTTTTAAGTTTATGCTTTACCA
Source organism: Lutjanus campechanus (assembly GCA_027495735.1). Taxonomy (NCBI): domain Eukaryota; kingdom Metazoa; phylum Chordata; class Actinopteri; order Lutjaniformes; family Lutjanidae; genus Lutjanus; species Lutjanus campechanus. Next base: position 3,280 of record JAJHUR010111928.1, on the reverse strand, counting down.
ATCATGAAATAATATATTTTTTTTATTCTTAAAAAAAACCCAGGCAGTTGCCTTCATGATCATTTTTTAGTTTTGAATCACAATCTCAAAACTTTGAGAAAGTTTTGAAATAAACTAAAAAGTTTTTGCCGACCTAAAATCTTTTGTTGAGATAATTTACTTTTTTTTTTCTTTGGATCAAATTGAATCTTGTAATCACCAAAACATATTTTATAAATTGTTCAGAGTGACCTATGATTTGCTTGGATGCTTGAAAATTAAATTAAAAATTCTCTCAGCGGAAACATTATTAGTTGGTAAAACTGTATTGAATTAAGTTGCCTTGAAAGTTTAAGTTTTTAAGTGTAACTTCTTTGTTTTTACAGTTTGTTAACTTGCTGCAGCGAGAGGAGCGAATCAAAGTTCTGAGTTGCAGTCATGGAAAATGTTTTGAGTTGGTTTAATCAAATGTTTTAATTTAACTGCAATCAAAGAGCAAAACAAGAAAAACACAAATTGAGTAATTCTAAAAACAGGCAACAGACATTTTCCATTTCCATTTTACACTTAACACCACGGCAGTTACATTAAATTACATAATTGATTTTTAGTCCCAAAATCCTTTAGGTTTTTAGGTGATCCACTTTTTAAACTGTGTCAAGCTGTGTCTTAATTAGAGCTGACATGCTTATAGTTGTATTTTTATTTTTAGAACAGACAATCAAAAAAATACAAATACAAATGAAAACCACAGACACATGCAGACACACACTCTCTCTCTCTCTCTCTCTCGCTCTCTCTCTCTCTCTCTCTCTTGCCCTCGGCAGGCAGACGGGTGTTGAAAAGTTTAAGAGGTCAGTGTGGTAAATCCAGATTGATGCTGCGACGTGAAGTCATTGCTGACCCTGTTGACTATTAATACCATATGATCGGAGCGCTAACCCGCCAGCTAAATATTACATTCATCTATTTTTATGATTGAAGGGTTTCGTACCGAGCTCTTTCCACGTCACACCCACCAAACTCCTGCGTTTGTTCACCAAGATTTAAAACACACCAAAAAAAAACAGATGGTCATATATATTCATTTGTAATACACGTCTGTAGAGAGTGAGACGTCACTCTCTGACAGTAAGCTGAGGTCATTTTACCCACAGAAGTGGAAATCTCATTTTTAAACCAAATGTACAGTAAATGCAAGTTTAAAGGTCAAATGTAGCATAAATGAGGATGTAAAACTGCTTCTACATTATATAGGAACGATTACGTAAGAAGGTCAGGGTCAGGTCATGAGGAAAAAGATGATTTTTAAAATGTATTTGTTTTTTATTATTTATGTTGAGAATAAAGTGGAAATGCCATTTTGACTTATTTTAGAAACATTTCAACTTTATTCTCAACATATTGACAAACATTTTAACTTTATTTTTCACATTTTGACTTTATTCTCGACAAACTTTATTCTCAACATTTCTTCTACTCTACTTCTGGACATTTATTCTCAGCATTTTGACATTTTTACTTTATTCTCGACATTTCAGCTTTATTATAAACATTTCGACTTGGACATTCCAACAATATTTTAACTTTATTCTTGACATTTTAACGACTTTTTGACTTTACTCTGGACATTTCAACTTTATTCTCAACTTTTCAACCCTATACTCGACATTTTGACTTTATTTTTGACATTTCAGCTTTTATGAACATTTCGACTTTATTCTCAATATTTCTACACTCAACATTTTGACTTTATTGTGTATTATTCTGTATTTTTCATTCTTTGTACTTTGCACTGTTACTTGTGTTTGTTGCCCAGCTAGGGACGGGCATTAGCTTAGGCTATAAATGCTATAGTGTGTGGCATTGATTTATGCTACATACATACATACATACATACATAACATTTCAACTTCATTCTTAACATTTCAACTTCATTCTTAACATTTTCACTTTATTTTTGATAGTTTGACAACTTTTCAACCTTATTTTAGACATGTTGTGTGTACAGTATACAAGGCGTCACCTGACAGGTCATGTGCAACAAAATGGCAAACTACAAAAAGTAAAACAGAAATACGTAAAATGGCAAACACAGTAAATAGGCTATAATGGATCCTATAAGCATAATTCATACGTGTAATGTATTCTGGACCAATTTAAATCTTCCACAATAAAATCATGAGGTGAAAAAGCATCAAAGTATCATAGTAAAATTACTTTTTAGATGGTTTCACATTTAAAAAAGAAAAAGTTCAAATCAGAGTAAGTATTGCATCACTTGTTGTTTCCATTCATCCGTTGAGCTTTAAAACTTGTGTTTCCTTTGGGACTATAAATCACAGCGACAGTGGAGCAGGAGGCCGCAGGCAGCAGCACCAGTTCACCGCCACACTCTCACTTTCACCTGTCGTCAGCTCTCGTTTCTCACCCCGGGCTGCAGAGTGGGATCAGCTGCATATGTCGTTAGTTGATAAAGAAAACAGACGTGATTGCGGCGCTTTAAGTTTCGCTCTGAGACTCCGGAGTCAGGATATCAGGGAGTTTCTGTCATAGTGAGAGTCTGAGTAGAAGAGAAAGTGAAATGAAAAAAAAAAAAATAGGTGATTAATTGTTGTGACATTCATGTCATATTTTCAGGGACGCATCAGGTTCAGTGACAAATTATAAATTGTTTTTCTACTGTCAGTTAACTCTTGTTCACAACAACCTGAGCGTTTTCATTTTCACTTTGACAAACCTGCAGAACAATAATGGAGCTAAATCGAGGAGAAAATTTAGTGTTTTTCAGCCTGGACTCTATTTCTCCATGTTTTTATGTCAAAGTGACCAATGAGAGCAACAATATTTAAACTGATCCAGCGTTTCAGAAGTGAAACTGAGCTCTGCACACTGTCAGGTTTCACTAAAAGAGCTCGTTCTGACTGACAACACCATGGAGAGGATCCCTACAGAGGAAGATCCTTTCCATTTAACCAGAAACAGATGTTTTATTGCTCTCGCCAAACCCAATTTTGTACTCCTCTTTTCTTGGTTGTTGGCGTTCACCAGTTCTTCCGTGCTGTGGGAAATGAGCGAGCTACAGCTTCTCCTTCTTTCTCTTCTTCTAATAAACACCAAAACAGCAAAGCAGCACAATACATCCAACTTCCAACTTACACTCATACCCGTCCCCACAAAACAGTGGCAGGTGGGAACGAACTTTATGTTGATTAGAGCGTGTGGACTTCAATTTTGATTTTTCTCTCTCTAGCTGCAAATAACGTTCAAAGGACAAAGTACCCGGAGCTGCTGAACCACC
>JAJHUR010111927.1:6614-17687 GCA_027495735.1 Lutjanus campechanus | reverse complement strand
TGTGGTGTTTGTTTTTTTTTTTTTTTTTTTTTTTTTTCTGTCTGACTCTGCCATTGTCGTGTCAACTGTGATCTTGGAACAAAGCCACCTATGTGCCACGCGGCTTATTGCAATCACAGGCGCAAATTGTGCTCAGCTGCCAAACTTTGTGGGCGTGTTAGTGCCGGCATATGATTAGAGCAAATTCTTTTGAGGATAAGGCGCTAAAACAGGGCAGATTGCGTGAGCTAATTCTGCGCAAATAATGGCGCTATTAGCAGGAGCAATCCATTCTTTGTGGATCTGGCCCTAAATCTGAGCTTCAATCGACATGAGGGTGAGTAGATAATAACTGACTTTCCATTTTTTGGTGAACTATCCCTTTAACTGCATGTGGCAATACAGAAAACAAGAAAACCACTCAGGGCCAGGACACACACACACATTCAAGTTCTGAAGCGGGTTATTGTCACAACAGACCTGCACTTGAGATACTTTGGCTATACTCATGACCTGACCAGAGTAATCTTTGGTGGAACAGACTTTCTTCGCAGCAGCCATACTGATATGAAATATCAGTTTAACGCAGGTGTTACCAATGAGACTAATTAAGGTTCTGTTCTATTTAGTGTAGCAGAACCTTTCCAGTGAGGCAACATGCACAATAGCAGCACCTTGACTCTGTTTGACCTGAAAGGAATGGAAACTTAATTAGTATCATACTGTATATAATACCTGTGTTTACTCTACTATTTCATGTCAAAATGACTGCTGTGAAAAGGTATATTGCTGTAACAACAAAAATGATTACTATGGGCTGAGTAACCATTCAAAAGAACTTGTATGCCATAGAAGAAAAAAAAAAACCTGAACATTTGAGCAGGGTACTCAAACTACAGCCACTCTGCAGAAGCCACAGTATGTGAGAGTAATTTCTGAGCTTTTCATTTACTTGATTTTATTCTATTTCTTCATTCCACCTTAAAATCCAAGAGCTTGCAACTGCCTTTTGCTTGCTTATCGGAACTCTGCACTGTTGCCATAGCACCAATGCTTAGTGCTGAAGTGACAGCACCAGACGAGGCTCATGAAGAAGACTGTGGACTAGAGAGACAGGATGAAGGAAAAGAGTAGAAAGAACCTCGTTTAATGTATTAGTCCATACAAGAGGACTGGAGGAGAGGGGCTGAGGTGGTGTGTGTCGGTTGTGATCTGTATCTTATACAGTGGTTGGAGAAATAGACGATGCTATAAAACAATGGGGATTTGTTCATTTGAGACATTTTAGCATGTAACCTCAGTGTGATATTTGCCTATTTAAATTACACTTTTGTCTTTGTCATTTTATTATACAGTTTATTTCAGAATTTCCTTCTACTACCTTCCACTAAACTCCACCTGCAGTGTGTCTCTTTGATCACTGTTAACTGTGTCACAATACTAATATTTTATCATTTTTAAAGCTTATTCTGCTGCAGACTAGCTAGACAAGCTTTGCATATGGTTAAAGGCAAACAATGCAGTATCCCCCCCCCCAAAAAAAACAATGGACTGACTCAAAAATAATCCCTCCCAATCATCACCCACAACCCAATTGCATGGCAGCACCTGCATCAAAAGAGACCCCACCCTCTGCCTGTACCTTCTTATTCTGGTATGGTATTTGATGTCCTGAGAATGACACTTTACAATCAGTTATAATTCTGGTGCATTTACAAAACAACTGACAAATCCCAATTATTCAGCCTTTAAGACTAGTTTTGTTGGACTGTGACTATTCACTTTAAGATGAATTTCTCCTTCTTGCCTTAGGTATTAGCTACCACCTGCCAAAAATAAAGTCAAATCAATAGACATCCATCCTCTTGTCCCACTAGCCATTCTGTACTCTTTGTTTCCCTATTTTGTTTAATCTACAGCAAAAATTAAATTTATCATAAACTCAAACTGCAACGGCACATTTGCAGAGAGGTCAAAATTTAAAATACAGTGCCAAAGATTCCAAAGTAGTGTTGGATCATAGTTCCTCTTTGAGACTTGACTGTGGATGTTAAGACATTTCTTTGCCATTGACTTGAAATGTTACAAATATAACAAAAACAAGCAAACAAAAAAACAAAAAACAAACAAACAATAAAATGTGATTACAGTAGATGTCTTGGGTTGGTTTAGTATGAGGTCCACTCCCACTCTATCATAATTATGTTAGGATAATTCATTTTGGAGCAAAACTCGGCACAAATTAAAAGGAGAGACAAAAATAACTCCTGTGGAACAGCCTTGCAGATTTGATGTTCAAAACACTTTTGATGTGACTGTGACAGTTGAAATGAGATATGATTATTTAGAATCATCTATGTGTGTGGCTGTAGTGTAAGAAACACTCAGAGCTGATTGTGCTTTAGAAGCCCGCCCACTACAGGGTACAGCTGAACACCTCTTGTGTCAATACACAGACAAACACACAGTGGCAGGAGAAGACACAGGGTGACCCAGGGTTAGTGAAGCATTAGCTTGTGGCTGCTGGGTGGGCTAGTTGGCATGCTAACTACCTCGGTGCTCGGCAGGCAGACAGATATGCTGGCGGGCAGGTTAGCTGTTCACTTGCCAAGTGCATCCGAGGGCATCGCAGCCTGTGCCACTGAATTGGAGATGAGCGGCAAATGTGACAAGGGGATTTAGCTTTACTGTTCCACTCACGTCCTGAGATAGAAAGAGGGGACAGTGTGTGTCTGCATGTGTGCATGAAAACGCACTATATGTGTTACAGTGGCTCTGTTTGTGTGTGCCGGAGTTTATGCGTGTGTTAATGTGTGTAGGTACAGACGTGTGAGTATGTGGCAGCGGGGAGTGTAGGTATTGCTACACTCATATACACCAACATGATGGGACATTATGCCTCATGCATAGTGTATGAAGTAGTTCCTGAATTTCAAACTGACCCCCAGCACCTCCCACAGTACCTGCGGTTCAATCTGGTGCCCCGGGTCCAAATTTGGACTGCCGCCATCCACACTTGGATAATTTAAAGACAGGAAAAGCTTTTTATGCACGACACCTTGGGCAGGGGAGGGCAGTCAAATATTGCAGCTCAAAGTCTGTCCTGAATTTTAGACGTACACTTAGTAGTCAGTTTATTAGGTACACCAAGCTAATGCAGCCTAATCTTGCAGTCCTGCAATATATCCTCCCTTCATGAAGGTTATAAGGTTCAGATTTCTGTTGAAACTGTTTAAAAGAGGTGATGATTCAACTTTATAGTCACAATGTTGTGCTGTTGCGTACTGTGTTATAGTGAGAGGTGCTTCCTGTTTTGTTCACCTCCTTTACATCAGCTAGACCCTCAACTGAAGGTCTATGAATCTAAATGCAGCAATGATTATTTCTACTGCAGCACAGTCTGGTGGGTTTGTGAACCTGATGGTGTTCATTAATAAACATATTAGTTACAACAGCAGCATGAAGTGTTAATTTAAGAAAAACTGTATTGTATACAAAACAATCATGTTGATGACCTATTTTTCATGAAGAAAAACGAGACCAAAACTAAATAAAAAGTAGTGAAAACAAGAAGTGTGACAAAACTTAATTACAATTTTCATTAACAAATAAAAACTGTATAATAATGTGAGAGACATATGAATGGACAACTGAATTACCTCGACAATCTACTTGGATCTGTTGGACTACACACCAGAGGTTGTATTAACTGTATGTATTCCATCATTGACTGAATTTTTTGTTTACAATGACGGAAAAATCTAAAGGTTTGTAACTCTGACAGATTAAAACACTGACGGCGATCTACTGTAAAAAAGATGGTTGTGCCAGTTGCAGCGAGGGAGGGATCACAAACTAGCCAGGCATCATATATCTCAAGTGAAAAAGTTGTTAAAAATCCACGAAGGGAGGGGGATTGAACAAACTATTTAAATATATACAAGCTATAGGAACATCTTAATCCAGAGATCTGGACAGAATGAGTGAGTGTGTCTGCCCCACATGCCACACCTGACTGCCTGCACACAGAGCAAGAGGACAGGGAGAGAGAGACCCTGGCGTCGTTGGCAGAGGAGCTGTGGACTGCATCACTCTGAGCAGCATGCATTGGAATGAATTACAATATTATATATTTGAATATATTGCTTGCCTTTTCCCTTATGTTCTGAATAAGTTGCTAAATTATAAATGCCCTTATAAATAAGTAATCTGTAAGTTTGTTCTGTATATTAAATGTTATTGAGATAGATTTATTTTGGAAGATTAAATGTTATTAAATAGACTATGTGTTATTATCATGAAAAATGACAAAGTGACGGGTAAAAGTATATTATGACAGGATTTGTACAATTCTGTCTGTCAAAATGATGGACAGCAAGAACGTCTAAAACAACCTCTGCCACACACTGTAGCTTGTGGAAAAAAAAATCTTAAACAATTCACTGAGAGTTTGACAAGAAGTGGCAGCAAAACAGTTGGGACAAACTACAAAAACATGCAGGCCAGCACGCCGTTTATAAAAAGGTGAGCTAATGTAACATTATCAAGTGCCGTGGATGTAATGTTGATGTTACTTTCAGTCTCCTATCTTTTGTATTGCTATCAGAAAGGATTACAGTTGTAAGTTCCAAGAAATGCTGAAAATATACGAGAAAACACCTGTAATCATGGTAACTGTACACAACATATCACACTGAGACATTATATGGCAGTAATCTTATTGTGAGGTCAAAAATAACCACGATTTGATTTGTTGTTCCTTTTTTTCTTTATTGCCTTCTCAATCTATTCACATGAGTCTTAACACTCTGTTGGTGCAAAAAGTGCAAAGTTGAGCCCACAACTTCTCTTCATTACCACTGACTCTTGCTGAGATGGAAAAGTGTCTGCTGAGATTAGATTGAATACACACAAAAACACTGATTCACAGCAAAGTACACACAGCATACAGTTACACAGAGAAATGTTTTCTTCCACCTGCCAGTTTCCATCCAATTAGTGAGCAGTGTAAGGAGTAGATAGATTGTTGTGTTTTCTGGCCAGGAATCAACTTTGAATGGCAGCAGCGTAGAAGCAGCAGCGTACACATGCTGGGTGTGTTCACACTTCCCCAGTCAGAAACTAATGGGCAACATACAGACAGCAAACCTACATATAAACATGTGTGTGCACCAAATATAAGGAGACGCTCACTCACGTACACGCACACAAACACACTTGCCTCGCTCACTTGCCTTTTCTCTGTGAAAAACAAAAATAATAGACAAGTAGAAAATCAATAACTGTCTTCTCTGCTCAGTGCTAACAGCGCTCAGTTCTCTCCCTCTCTCTGGAGGAACTGAGACAGTTGCCAGGCAGAACTGTCAATCAGACACTCACAGAGTGGCCGCGGCTATGGCTGCTTTATAAACACACAGCCTTTCACTGATTACACAGTCAGTAAGACAGCCACACAGTTAATCAGTCTGTCAGCTGAGGGAGCCTCTTAGTCAGTCAGTCAGCTAGTTAGTTACACGCACAGGACCATCTGAACTGTTCATTCAGTCAGTCTGAATGTTGGTCAGTCTGTTGGTTATTTAGGATCACTGACCAAGTGAACCATTTACATCACTCATCAGACTTGGTCAGTATCTATTTTTCATTACCTTCCTGACCTTTTACCGGGGTATACTCCATCATGGTCATATGCATGTAAAACACATGTAAAATGGAACCTGACTCTACTCCACTGTACAGCAGCACTCCTTCAACGGTGACGGAGCTGACTGTCCCGTACACACATCCACGTGCTATCAGCTTGAGAAGCTGCAGCTTTTATTCACTGGCAAACTCAAACATAAACTGTACATTTACAGCACCTTCACTGTACACATACTGCCAGACAGACAACTTCATTGCTTTCCCTCTGCTCAGCGTGCATTCACCATCCCTCACTGACACCACAGACAGTAATTAGCCTGCCACTCACCCTCTCTCATGCTTGCTGAAGTTATTCACTTACTATGCTACGCCACTCTGACCAGGTAGTAGTCTGCAGTGTTTGCTGGCTCACCTTTATCACTGGGACAAAATCCAAAATACTCCCAGGGCACAGGCAGTTTTCTTTGTTTTTACTAATTAGTCCTGTAACTTTATCTCCAAGATGCCACGTTTGTCTGCTCAGCCGCGCTGCAGCACAGAGACTGACCCCTGCTGGCATGAGTTGCACACTACAATACAGCATCTCCCTATCAGTGCTCTATCATACTTTCTGGATATTTATATTGCCCAAGCCTACCAATCATTCATTTAGTCTTATAGTGGTATAGTCAGCCAGTTAAATGTCTGTATCGAAGCTCTCGGTAGCTCAGTCTGTCTATAAATCATCAGCTAAATGTTTGATGATACAGTTGTTGATGTAATATATGAGGTACAGTCCCTGATGGAATTGAATACAAAGTCAGTACGTACCTTAGCTGAATATAAAGAGGGTCGAATTACCTGATAGTTTTAAGCGAGTTGCAAACTGAAATAGAGCTGCAACTAATGTAATTTTCATTATCAATAAATCTGTTAATTATTTTCTTGATTTTCTTTACAACAAGCATTCCAACCTCTATAAGACCTGCAAAGAGTGGCTGTAGACTTTGTAGTCTTGTTTTAGTATAAATTGACAACCTGATTTTAAAACCTGTAAAAAAAAAAAGACTGAAAAAAGTCTTAAAAGTCATAGAATTTCAAAAAGAATATGTAAATGCAAATATACGTTTATATGCCAAAGAGTACTTGTCCTTGTGCCTTGGCACTGTGACCAATGCCAGAAAACAGAAAAATATAATTTATCTACGGGGGGCAGTGTTTGATACTCAACAGATTTTGGGTGGAGTCTCAGTTGGAGTGTCAGTTTAAAGTTAAATGGGAACCAAATGGTCAAAGGCACAAATTCCCAGACTGACTCGAGCAGAGGACCTTTGATGCATGCCCTCCCCCTCCCTCTCTCCACACATTTCATGTCTGTTTCTTCTGGTAACTAGAGATTAAAATAGGAGATTCAATTGTGTGGGACATTTTATTTTAAGCTAATCTGGCATCTATTTGTCCAAATGTTTTTTTTCCCTGTAGTGCTGTCAGATTGATCTTAAATACATTGTCATTTTTTGATCCCTGCATTAGCAAAACATCACTGTCACAGTAATACTGCTTGTCATTTTTTGTAATTTTCATTGACATATTATGTAGTACAGCATACAAACAATGCATGGTAGTTGCGTACATCCAAATAGTGTTTAAGGCAGATGCTGGAACAATACAAGACAACAATGAAAACATGAAATAAGGTCCACGCGCTGTACTGTAGCTCCCTTATGTGCAATTTATTGGTACATCCCCTCATCCATTGGTGGATGTGCCAATAAATTTCACATAATGGAGCTGCAGTGTGCAGACCTTGTTTCATGTTTGTATTACTCTGTCCAGACATGAGACAGTCTCACATTAGGTAAGCAGGAAGAATAATATTCCCTTAACAAACAAAACATACCTGTCCACATAAACTGAAGATCAGCTGACAGCCAGTGAGGTCAAGCAGCTCACAAAATAATGATGAAGATGATCATGACTATTCTGTTCACAGAGTAACACCTCAGTCTTTACCCTGTGAGCCCCTTCATCACAATTTACCTTGACACCTTATCTGTACCCAAATGAAGTAAGACACATGGTGGCTCAAACCTCGCAGGAGCGAATCGATCACATGTTACAGAGATGGCGGTCAGTGGAGTGTAGCAGCATGGATCAGATGTTTAGCTGGATGCTGATGGAGTGTTGTATAGATTTGAGAGGGAGACAGAGAGACTGTTGGGAGGGTGCATGGGAGGGACATGAGAGGGAACAGCTAATCTTTATGTGGCCTGCGCCTTCACGGGGTGGTCGCCTTGGAGATGATGGATGTGAAGGAGAGGTGGGATGGAAGGAGGGAAAGAGAGAGACATAAAGAGACAGAAATATGTGAGCTAGGATGTGTGGGCTATATGTATGGCAATATGATATTCACAACACAGGCGTGTGTCAATATTTCTTTTCAGAGGTGTTGTCAAAGCACTATAATGGTATGTGATGAAAAACAGAACTATGAAGCGAAATAATAGTGATTTATAGAATGAAAATGACAGAGGAAACATCATACATCATGCAAGTATTGGTGCAATTTTACATCACGCAAAAGCTATAATCAGTGTAGGAGGTATGCTAGTATTCCATAAAGAGGAAATTAATAACAGGGATATTACAATATAGAGAACTGTCTGGCTCTGAGTGTGTGTGTGCATTTGTATGTGTGTTTGTGGGACCAGATTGCTGCTGAATAGAGTGACTCTGTTATCAGATTTAGAGTTAGCAGGCAGGCCAAGGCTCACAGTGGGGCTCACCACCTGCAACTACTGATAGCCGTACACATACATAACCACACATGCACAGACACACATATTTTTGTTTAAATTTTCTCATTTCCTCTCCATTTTACAATCCTAAAATCTGACATTTTTTGTCTCAGTCTCCTGTGTTTTTTTTTTCTCCCATAGCAGTGACTGACAGAGCCTCCTTTTCCTCCTTCAATATTTTCTGCCATTCCCTCACCCTCATTCCCTCATCCTGACAGAACCTCCCCTCTTCTCTTTATTCATCCCCTCTACATTCCCACAATCATCCACTCATTCCTACTGTATCTCTCTCTCACAGTTTTCTATTAACCCTTCTACACTGACAGGCACTCTTAAGCCTCTTTCTCCCCCACTTTTCCTCTCTTTCATCAGTCTCCATCCATTCCCCCATTGACAGGCACCTTCTGTTCCTCTTTCATCCCTGCTACAAAGACTCGTGCCTCGTTTTTTTCCCTCTCTTTTTAGCTGGAAATGGCAGAATTCCTTCTTGTCCTATCAATCAACTTCTTCACCTGGACAAACTGAACAGGTTTGAATGAAAACGCCTGATTTTTTGTTGCAGGGATTTGCTGTGTGTCGGAAGATGTGGGAAAAAGCAGAGTGAAATAGTCAGCCATTACTGAAACCATTCAGTTCTTTTTCATGGAGAATGAAAGTCTAAACATTTTGTTAGGACTGAATGTTGTCTGAGAGGTGCTTAAGATGCTGCTGGCACTACGTGTGGAAATGGATGGCTCCCTGCGAAAACATCAGCGAATTAGTTTGTGGTTAAAAGTGGCTGGAGTGGAAAATGTTGACTGAAATGTTTTGAAGAAGAAAGAATAGTGTGTAGCAGTAAATGTACAGATAATGACACACATATACAAATGTGCACATGCACAGAAAGGCTACACACACAAACACATACATGCTACAACTGATTGAGGTGACATTAAGAGAGAAAACCACAACACTGAAACGTGGCGGGATTCATCTGCAAACCCATGCACTACAAAGTGGCTGTTTTCTATCACACACACAACCACATTATTTTCTCTTTTATATTCCTTTTTCTTTGTCCTCTGTAACTAAAGCTCTACGGGTCTTAAAAGGAGCTCAAGGTGAGAAGAGTTTGTATTCCACTCAGACTGAGGACCACAAATGATGCATAATGCATTCCCTGTCACAAAACTTATGTTGACCATCATAACTGCACACCTAACATCAAAGTTTGGGATCTGGGGTCACATCTAATAATTATGTTCATAATTGATTCTTTAAAGGTGGGGTCCTAATCCAATACACTTTTTGTCAAATTCAGCAAATAGCTCCTCACAGTCTGCTCGCTGTCTGTAATGTGTGTACATTGGAGAAAAAAAAACGGCGTTTCTACACAGCCCTGGCTCTGTAAATGGGAAACAAAAGTGGCTTGGGCTAGGACTGGGCAATATGGCTTGTCAATAATATCTCAGCATTTTCAGGCTATTCTGGGAAAAATACATATCTCGATATATTTATATTCTCTAAAATAACATAGCGTAAATTCTCAAATAGTGTAACATTGTTATTATCTTACAGTATCTAGACAAGGGTATATAAAGTAATTAAAATAAACATACCCTTAAACATCTACAGCAGTAAAATGCAACATACAATTAATGCTGCAGTAATAATGATCAAAAATGTCATATATAATAGTAAAACAGTGACAGGGACTGTTTTACTGCACAATGAGTACTTAAAGTAAAAGTTGCTATAATACATACGCTACTTTTATCAAGTTTTAGAATACAGAACTTTCCCCAAGTATCAATCAATGGATTGACAAAATAAAAGAAATCTACGCATTGGAGAGGATGACCTCTAGCTCTGTCTCTTATACACATCTAGATGTGTATAAGAGACAGATCCTCCCTCCTTTAAAAACAGCTCCAACTGTCGGTCAAAGAAAAAGTAGATGTATTGAAAACAGAATAAGGTATAAAAAAAAATAAAATAATGAATAGAATATTTTGTGCAGAATCCTAAGATAAGTGAATATAATGAGAAATTTTAGAATATATAAAAAGTAGAAAATACATTAGATGGTCTTATAGACCATGACACAATCCTGTAGATTAAACTAGTCAACAGTGGCCTATAAAGTTGTTAAAATGAGGTCAACCTGAAACAGCTACAGCAGCACACAGCAGTAACATGAAAGCAATAATATTAATACAAAAACATCAGACATAATAAGACTGACAGGGAACATTTTACTGCAACATGAATATTTTTACTTTAGGCACATTTATCTGATAATATTTTCATTCTTTTTCTTCAGTAAGGTTTTGTGAATGCAGGACAATTACTTGTAGTGAAGTATTTTTACAGTGTGATATTAGTACTTTTGCTGAAGTAAAGGGTCTGAATACTTTTAACTAGTGCTGTCAATCGATTAAAATATTTAATCGCTATTAATCTCATGAATGTCATAGTTAACTCGTGATTTATCGTACATTAATCGCACATTTTTATCTCTTATAAATGTCCCTTGAATTATCATTTTAATACTCTTATCAACATGGAAAAGTGGATAGGCTTGCTTTGTGCAAATGTTTTTTATTGAAAACAACGTGTAGTGTTATATTTCACACTAACATTCTCACTTTTTTTCGAATCCATTTCAGCGTTTCACACAAACAGGTAGCCTACTCTT
>JAJHUR010111926.1:0-19219 GCA_027495735.1 Lutjanus campechanus | reverse complement strand
GTGTTGGAGACACCGTATTTAAATGAGAGTTTTGCGTGTTTCATGGTTTGCAGCATGGCGAGTTTGGAGAGAAGAAAGCGCAAAGTGACATTCGACCCTATGGAATTAGAGGTGTTGGAACGCACTGCACATTCAATGAATGCGTGTGTTTGCGTTTTCTGTACATATGCTCAGTGTCTGCGGGGACACAAGCTGCACATGGGTGCAGTCAATCGCTCCTATAACTCTGGGAAATCCAGCTACTGCAAAAAAGCCTTGTTTGGTCTCATTCAATGAGTGCCGAGTGCGTGGAAACCTAATACACTTGGCCATCCAGCGCAACATGGCATTTAGGACTTCAGACAGCACATCTGAAAAACTGGATTGGGAGATCCCAGCTGTAATAGCTACCGTACGCTGGAATGACTCAGATGTGTTTTGTCATTGCAGGTATTGTGTGACTCCTTCTCGTGGCTCCAAATCCACTCTGAGTTCCTCCAACAGCTCCAAAATGGCAATGCTGGATAGGCGATATGTTTTAATGATTGTTTCCTCGTTCATTCCAAAAACATGAGGGTGAAAAATGCGTTCTCTGCGTCTCCTTTCATCGTTTCGATGTCTCCTTCTTGCGACAATAACTGCAGCCATGTGTGCGCAATTACGCATACAAACCGTTTGCACCTCCCTTTGACACGTGTTAAATATAGACGCAATTTCTATGAGCAAACTTGCTTTCAGGTTTGATAAATCACTTTGCGGGTGCTAAATTAATATATTTACATTTTCTCCTCCCAACTCACGCACAATTGCGTGTAAACGCCCCGTATTGCATATTCATTGCAGCAGACATACTAACTGCTAACCTTTGAAAGACGCAACCCTTAGTGCGCACTGTTAGTAAATCAGTTTGTACATTTTTTTGCGTGTGCAATGAGTTTGCACACGTTTTTATACATGCAAAACTTTAGTAGATCCAGCCCTATGTGTATTAAGCTTGTGTTGTTTGTGTGTGTAGTGTGTTTTGGAGCGATGTGTTACACCAAGCATGTCTACAGTCATGCAGAGCTCCTGAATATTGGATTATGATGTCAGGTCGCAGTCACGAGCGACTTCCAGCAGACCCGCACAATATGGTTGTATAGGAGTCTGTACAATGACAATAAAGGCTGTCTATCTTTACTACTACTTGAGTAAGAAATGTGTTGAATTTTGCAATTATCTATGTATCTAAGAATAAAATTGCCAAGTCTGGGAGCATTATTGACAGTTTATATGGACTGCAGGTACACAAGAAGACTACATAGTTCAGCATCAGTGCACAAATCATCATACATGAGAAAGAAAAAGAGAAAAGCAGAAAATCAAAAGGTATTCCCTCAGACTTTAAAAGTGTTACCTTATGTATCGATTGTGTTGTCAATGGAAGTCTTGTGATATGAGTCATAAAGCTATTTCTGTCCCTGCACGGTAGCAATAAACACAAGCAAGCTGCCCCGAGATCTTTTCCCTCTGACATTATTAGGAGCTACAACTGTGTGAGACTCAACATGGTGTAAAAACAAACCAAATGTCAGCACCGTTGCCCAAGCGCCTCTGCTATAGCCAACAGCAAATGTAATGAAAGCTTGGAAGGGTCTGTTAGTACGCCGCTGACCTTTTATACATTTATTGTTCTCCTGACATTTCTCCAAGATGGAGGAGGTGAAAAACAGAATGAGGTGCTAAAGCAGAAATCAGGATTTTCAACTTCCATCTGCCCCCGTTAGAGAATGACTTTCATCGATCCAAACTCCTGGACTTTACTGAGGGTCGATGCTCTGTGATTGCCAACACTAACTAACTCGCTGCTGCTCTCTCTGCAGACATGATACGCTTTTTATTAGCTTTTGTGTCACTGTAGTGTTGCTGGAGTGTGAAAGGGGAAGAATTTCTAATGTTCTGTTCAGTGGCCTGTGTGTATTTTCCTTTGGAACATACATTAAATTACCTGGTGTTTATGTCTATGACTTCACTGTGGTGGAGGTTTAGCAGAAAAGCGTGATAACAAAACCTTTATTTAAAGCTACTGCACGTAACTTTCATATTTTGTTAATTTCTGAGGCCCATGTGGATAAAAGCGGTCGTGTTTCCACACCAACAATACCATAACCATCTTGCTTATTGTCTTATTTGCTTATGTAGGTCATATAGAGGCATCGTATTAAACTGAAACTGCTTCATTGCCAATTAAAAAATCCTCCTACAGTGAAACATTAAGGAGACCTTCATAAAACAAGAACTTCATGTTCTCAGCCTCTTTTCCTAGGTCAAATGTTGAAAGTTTCCCTCCATCAGTATGTTGGAATCGCCCACCTACAGCTTATAGCCTACTGATGGTATGCTCCTTGAAACCTATGCCAGGGTTGCCAGGTCCGTGTGGCAAAACCAGCCCAATGTCAGAAAAATACCTGCCCAAAAGCAGCCCAACAGCCAATAAAACTGGCACTGGCAAGTGGAGAGCACAGCCACAGCATATTAGTTTGTTTATATGGGCATGTGTGTGATGTGTGCCAGGTCCGTGTGTGTGTGCGTATTGATCTGGAGACATTTTGGTAGGATTTAGGTAGGAATAAATGATTTCATTTCAAATATTGATGTGTATTTATAGATATTTTTAATGTAATTTGCATGCAAAATAGGTCCACGCAACCGACAGACAAAAATTTCATCCCCACTTGAAAAGTAGCTCAATTTTGCAGAAAAAACGCAGACCTGGCAACCCCACCCTTTGCCCTCAAATTTGCGTCCAAGATGGCTTTCTTTCTGATTATAGGCACTGATATCTCCACAGTGGCTGAACAGATTTTTACCAAACATCCATCTCCCCTAGTTCTTTTGTAATTTGAAGAGAACCCTTTCAAATCTCTTACAGTCTTAGTTAATATCCAGAGACATGGGACTGTTCATGAAAAGAAACATATATACAATTATGTCCTCTCAGACATTACTTAAAATGTACTCAAAACACTGTCACTCTTTTCTACCGGTTGTGTTAACTTGTATTTGTGCATAAGAACCTTAAAAAGTGGTAGTTCAGATTTTTTTGAAGTGCTCCTCCCTGCTTCTCCAAACTGGGGCTGTGCAGACTACACACTGACAATCAATAAGTCCTAATACAACCCTGCATCAAATAATCTGAACTATTCCCTGGAGTCGTACATTCTGAGGATTTTCTGCACATCCTTATGTCAGAAAACATCTCATACCCGTCTCCTAAGACTGGGCGTCCGGCCTCTGAGAGGAGGTGATCTAGTACGGAGAAGGAAACAGATGCTTAATAATTCAGGATGCTGAGATTAAAAAGTGAATTTGCTGGGCGCGTTATTAAAAGGCGGAGTAATTACTTCAGAACTCCATGTCACCGCTTCAATAAGAGGCGCCTAATTTGGTTACTGCCAGCTCACGTGTAATTGGCGAAGATGAACAATGCCTCGCACACAAGGAGAGACCCAACCGCACAAAGTCCCCACTACACAGCAGATTCAATAAGCAGAAAGCTCAGAAAATGATAACTGGGATCTGGCATGTTATCTGACACAGTGTTAGACACAACAGCCTGACGTGCATTTATCTGTATATGCCTCTTGTATTAAAGGAAACTCTTTCTTAAGGAACTATTTTCACTAAAGTATTTTATTTTTACTTTAAACATAAGCTTTAAATATTACTTTTCTTCTAAAACAATATGTCTAACATTTGAGAAATTATGGAGAAAATGTACTCATTAAAGCACAAAATGTAACAAAATATAATTGTTTTTAAGCTAGTTTTTGTCAACGTCATTTTTTCAGAGATGAAAACTAAATAAAAAGTAGTTCATGCTGACACTAAACTGTGACAAAATCTATTGGCACGTAAGTCAATGAATAAAAGTAAGATGAAAATGTTAAGGAAGGACGAGACGGGAGAGATTCAATCTCTTAATGTGGAAGGGAGGTTAGATGATGTTGGATAGCACTGATCCACCCGTGAAGCACTTGCTGCGTGTCTCATGAGCTGTACAGAAAAGTCTAATGTATGGGAGGAAAAGAACAGACATGTGGATAAATTTCACATTTTATGTCAAGAAACACAAGGCTCTTTGTAAACTGTGTGGAGTGACAGTCGCAGGTAAAAACAACAGGGGCGGATTTAGTCATTTTTGGGGCTCAAGGCAAACACAGGCACCGGCCCCTCCACATCTGTTATTCTCCCCCTTTTTCAATCTTTGAATAAATAATAAGTCATAACAATAAACTTATTTGTGGTGGAGTACAGAGGAAAGCCTCAGGAAAGAAGCTGTTCTGAGACCTACAGCCAGCAGTGGATACTTCTGTATCTCTTGCCAGACGGCAGCAGGGTGAACAGGCAGCGACTATGGTGCTTTCTCCTTTTTTCTGCACCGCCAGGGAAGCTTTGCATCATTTTTCAATGGTCTGCTCCATTTATTTACTGGAATAGGCTCCTGTCCTCTACTGTCTTCTTGACAGTAATATCCGCAGATGCACAGTCAAATCATGGAATAGTCCAAGTTATTGGGGAGGCGCTGTGGCACTCATGAATTAAGCATTCTGAAGCCATTTTAGTGTAGAGATTTTTAGAAAGACATAATTAGTGAAAATAAAAATAAAAAATCTTAACTTTAAGCAACATTTGCAGCTAAGTCATCCAGAAATTTACTCTTTTTTTCCAATAGCTTGTGGCTGAAACCTGTGCAAAATTTCACATTACACTGAACTGGTGTGTTTTTGCCACACTTGAAATACAATACAAGCTAATAGAACCTACTGCTGTCCTGTACTGGTTAGAGAAGTGAATGACCCAGTGTCGCTAATCGTTGTCCCTTATTTTTGTCAAATTACGATGTTGCGCTCATTTTGTGCTCTTGCAGCCTGCCTGAGCTTCCTCAAATCTGGGTGGAAACAACTTTAACTTCAACCATGGACTGTATTTGAAACAGTATTTCAAGCTACAGTATTTATTGTATTTAATTTCATTTTATTTGTTATCGCTGTCAAAATTAACACTGATCAGTGCAAACTTTGATTTGGAGAATACTGAAGGATTCATTTATTTTTTAAGGTGATTAATAAAATAATTAAGGTCATTTTGAGTTAAATGTTGTAAAGTACTTTGGACATGAGCTCATCAGAAGTGCATCACTCAGGCCGGCTGCTTTTCCTTTAGCTTGACCCCGTCAAATCAACAGTGTATGTGTTATGTATGCATCCATATTGGGACTGGACTCCTTCCCTCCACAGGCACTCCATCACAAAACAGAGGGAGTTGCTACCAGATGGTTAAACAAACACATCGCCCAACTGCCCATAACTCAAATCCACTTAGCACCCTCTTGTCAACATGTCTCTCACTCGTTCACTACCTCTCCCGTCTTTGGTGTGTGCAGAGGAGAGGCGAGAGGAAGGAAGGGAGGAAAAAAATAATAATGCGGAAATAATGAGAATCAGCAAGAAATTCCTGGGGGGTGTGTTTAATTTTAATCACCAAGACTATCCATCCTCAGTAGCTCTCATCTCTCCCCCCTCCCCTCCCTCCATCCCTCCCCCAGGTGTATTGAAATGAAGGGGAATATAGCGAGCACCTGGAGTGACAGCGCGTGTAAAGGTCACAGAGACAAAGTCCAAATGTGATGTTTGACTCAGGCTTTTTTGAGAGCTCTCAGGGAGGCGCCCAGGACTTAGGCCAGGGGTTAAGAGTTTGTAGGTCGCTGGGTCACACAATTTTCCCTTTTCCCCTGGCCTCATCCCTGCGCTTAAAACCTCAACGGCGTACTTGAGAGGGTAATTTATTATCCTAGTGCTGTCCAGCTTGGACAAGAAGTTTGGAGCAGAGAATTAAACTTCCCACTTTTGAGGACATAACGTCTTTTCTCTCCCTTTACTGGACATAAGAACATAATATTGAGCCAAGATTTTTTAAAACGTATGCAACATGACTTAAAGAACAATGACTGCAGATTTATTTCAGTTGTTTTTCTTTATCAAACGTTTAATGTAAATGTATTAACTTAATGTTGCCCTTATCGGTCATCTTGATTATTTTTCTTAATCTGAGAATTCTTTGCTATGTTTTCTTTAACATCTTTGTCGTGTAGGCTTTCTACCAAATAGCATTTTTTCCCCATTAACATTAACAACTAACGGTGTATTTTTAGAACGTGCGTCAGCCTGAAAGATTTTCTGATTCATCTCAGATTTTTTTTCATCTCAGTTATAAGATGAGGCAGCACAGTTTTGTTTTTCTTAGACTGGATTGCACCAACAAAGATTAATTATAAGAATAATAAAAATAATCTAAAATTTGTTCTAATCAGAGTCTCGCATTAGTTGTGATGTAATGATGTAAACCAAAATTAATTAGAGTTTAATCAATGTGGAGCTTAGCCAAATCAAAATAAATAAATATAAATAAATCTGAGTGTTGTTGGAATCTAAATATAAAAGCTGGGACAACCATTAACTTTCAGCTGCTCTGTAGTTCTTATTAAATGTTACATTTGCTTGTTTAATAGCTAAAAAGTCAAATAAACATTATATTACTTGGTGGCTAAAAAGTTTGTTTGCTAACCAACTAAAGACTTTACTATATCTCATATTGTTTGCAACCTAGCTATAAGTTTTTAAAAAAAGTCGTATTGTTTGCTTGCTTGCTAAAAATTTTAACTAAACATTATATTGTTTGCTAGACAGCTAAAAAGTTACCGAAACAAATATTGTTTGTTAGCAAGCTAAAAAACTTTGCTTAACATTATATTGTGTGCCACCTAGCTAAAAAGTTAACAAAATGTTACACCGCTTGCTTACTAGATATAAAATATTAAATAGTTGTACTGTTTGTTAGCTCATTAAGAGTTAACTAAACATTATTTTGTTCGCTAGGTTGCTAAAAATTTTACTAAACATACTGTTTGCTTGCAAGCTAAAACGTAACAACATTGCATTGTTTGCTAAAGAGAAACAAAATGTTGCATCGTCTCCTTTCTAGCTAAAAGGTTAACAAAACATTATATTGTTTGCTAGTTAGCAGAAAAAAATAACTAAATGTTACATTGTGTGCTAGTTAGCTAAAACTGTAAAAAAGTTGTATTGTTTGCTTGATAGCTAAAAAGTTAGTTAGCCCAGTTAGCCTAATCATGATGCCTTAACAAAGAAGCTCTAGTTTCTTCCCCCCTTGAGAAAAACTTCTTGGATGAATCATCTATAATGAAAGAAAGAAGAGTCACATCATAAAACTAAAATTATTTTTTCTCAAAAAAGCATCTATTTTAATAGCTTGTTGTAAGTTTAAAGTTAATACTGGATTATTTTTAAAATTGGAGTCTAAAGTTTTGATGCAGCAGAATTAAATTTAATCTAGGTTACAATATGGTTGGTGCAACTCAGCCTTAAAGATTTATCTCACGAATACAATTCCAACAAGTGTGGTGCCTGGCGTGCAAGATTGAGGCATCCTGCATGCTATCTTCACCATGCTGATAGTGCAGCCTTGCTGTGTTTCAGCAGCACAGGTGAAAAGGTGGAAAGATAAGCATTATCTTGGACACATAATTGTCAAAGGCATGGATAATTGACATGCATGCCACCGATGTCCAAAAGTAGGCCTGCTGATGACAGCCAAACTGCATTTGGCCCCTGGAATGTGCAGAGGCCGTTCTCAGACATCTGAACATCAAACGGCGCTCAGCTCTGTCAATCTAATAGCTCTGGATATGGGATTTATTGGCTCTCACGGGCCAAAAGAGAGACGAGGGGCGAAAGCAGAACCAGATTTTCTCTCCCATATCAGCTTCTCCTCTGTCAGTCATGCTCAAGAGTGCTCGGGAGAAGAGGTGTGTTATATTATTATATTAGATTAAGATGAGTTTATAAGATAGTGAAGATCGATAGAGAAGATAGTGGAGAGTATGTGAAATAAAGTAATATATAATAAAACTATGCACATAAATAGGGGCAGATTTTAATCATTTTGGGGCAAACACAGGCATGATGTGGTGAAACATTCCTTGTTATTCCCCTTTTTTAATCCTTGAATAAATAAGAAGTCATAAAAATAAACTTTTATTTATGCTGGAGTTTAGACAATGAGTTGAGGAGTCTCAAAGCCTCAGGAAGGAAGCTGTTTTGTAGTCTGGTGGTACAGCAGTGGATACTTCTGTATCTCTTGGCAGGCAGCAGCAGGGTGAACAGGCTGGGTTGGGTACTGTTTTTTTACTATCCTTTTGCTTACTCCTTTTTTTTAGCACTGCTGGAATAGTTTTGCTTCATTATTGAATTGTCTGTACAACAAGCTGAGCCATTTGTTTACACAAGTTGGCACTTCCTGAATCATTCCCACAAATGTGCAGTAACATCATGGAATAGTCCAAGTTAGTGGAGAGTGTGTGAGGCACTCATGAATTAAGAATTCTGAAGCCATTTTAGAGAGTGGGTTTTTAGAAGGACATAATTAATTTATGAAAACTTTTTTTTAAAATAGTAATAAGTCCCCCCGATGATGCTCAAGGTTGATGTTTCCGTGCATTATGCTGTAGTAAGTCTCAATTGGCAACCAGAATGCTGAAAAGTAAGCAAGCAAAGTTTAGCACTTTTCTCTGGCACCAGTCATAAATGCTTCACAGTCAAAGAAATTAACAATCAAATAAAACACTAGATAAAATATACAAGGGGGACAGACATACACACAAGTTAAAACATAAAACAACACGTGGACACTTTAATATCTGTCTGAAAGACTACAGTCCACAGAGTCCAACAATTTCAAGCTTGTTGGGAGACTATTCCAAAGCTTAGAGGATACTGTTTGGAAAGAACGATCTCTGCAAATCTTGAAATGTTTCCGAGCTCACCGCATTCTCATTTTCAACTCGTCAAATACAAATGTTTTCTCTCCACCCCTCGGCGACTCATACAGATGTACAAGGTACCCATTAGCAGCTGCACGTGCCGCACCAAGTGACTTCAAACTTACCCAAACTGCGACGGTTTTACAACGTTAATCACGTCTTGAAAAGGCTTTCTGGCAGCGTCTCATAAAGTCACTAAAGGGAAACCTTGGCGTCGGTAGTCGACAAGCTGGGATAAGAATGTGTTGAAATACCACATGCTACCTAAATGCCTGTCTGAACAGAGTCTCAAAGTCTCAAAGGTCTCAAGCTTATTGGGAGACCGTTCCAAAGCTTAGGGGCTGCTGTCCCCGAATGTTGAAACATGTAGGTTTACTTATTGCCAAATCATTTTGGGAATATCTGTAGTTATTCACATTATTTGCACAAGTTTATTCTCCCCAAACAGGCAGCCGTAAGCTAATGAGCAACATGCTAACAGCCACTTGGCAGCTATCAGCTGTCACTAAGTAACTTTAAAATACATTATTCTTCCCGTCAGCAGACATCATGGATAGAGCAAATTTGGCATAGTCATGTCATTCACATTGCCCGGCGTAAATGACACAGATTTTCCATGTATTCACACCTTTACATGACTTAATATGTAATCTAGTCTAGAATAATTGTATTGAACACACCATTAGAAAAACCTGGGTGGAGGGGCTCAGGTTGTAGCGTGGGGTGGGGCTGAGTATTGGCAAGAATATGGTGATACAATACATACCATAATGTAGGGGTTACGATTCAATATATCGCAATACACTATGCAAAGTGATATATTGCTATTTTTTGAAATCTAATTTTTTGGAAAACTGGCATAGTATAAAGAACCCACACCATGCATAGAATGTGAAGTGAAGATAGACAACAACACTGCTGTCTTGTTTTCGG
This sequence comes from Lutjanus campechanus, assembly GCA_027495735.1. Taxonomy (NCBI): domain Eukaryota; kingdom Metazoa; phylum Chordata; class Actinopteri; order Lutjaniformes; family Lutjanidae; genus Lutjanus; species Lutjanus campechanus. The sequence goes on along the minus strand of JAJHUR010111926.1, from coordinate 9,426 downwards.
GGGTTGAAACACAACACAAAATGAACTACTGCCACTTATGTTTGAAAGTATCACAATATCACAATACAGTGATTTGAGAAGCGATGCGGTATCACAAAACATTATATCATGATACTCAAGTGTAGCGGTATTTTCTTACATCCTTACAGTGTGTTCACACCGGACGCAAAGCGAATTTTTCGGACGATGAGATAACATACAAAGTCAATGCAAAGACGTGAATACACGCGAATTTGTGCCGGCGGTGCGAATCGCGGGCTTGGCGAGATCAAAAAATTAAACTTTGGCGAAATATTCGCGTGAAGCTGTGTCGGGACAGCCTATCAGCATTGAGATTCTAGACGATGACGTCAGTGACGTAGCCGGTAGCCCCTCCCCTTCGTTTTGGGCGAATATTCGCGAGTTGTTTACTCACGCAAGTAAATTCAACTACGCGGCCAAATTTACGCGACTAATGCGAGGCGAAAATTCGCTTTGCGTCCGGTGTGAACGCACTGTTAGTGTGGGGTTGCAGAAAGTCCTCGATGAACTGTCGAGGATGACCATGTAGGGCTCTTTAAGTCAGCACCAAAAATAATTTTATTTCATTAATTTATTTAAAATAGGGACAGCGCACATCAATGAAAATGTTTATGTAAATATGCAAGATTATCACCAGAGGCTAAATTCCAGTAGATGTTGCAAGACAAAGTGCTAAAGTGCTAATGTTATTGCACATAATGTGCTATTGTAAAGTGTTAGTGAATATTGCAGTTTGGTTTGCATGCACAGTTTTCTGTATGCACATATTATTTATATATGCACAGTTCTATTCTAGTTAGTCTGGTTTGCCCTGAGCCACACTATGATATACTTTGGAGCCATGTAGGGCTTTTTAAGTCAGCACCAAAAATAATAATTTAATATAATAGTTTTTCCTTTCACATCAACATAATTTCAGTTGGTCTGTGATATGAACTTTATACATTTCTGCACAATCTCTACACTGCTCCAAACACTGCACTTGCTATTTTTACTCCTCCTCAATAAATCATGAAGCTTCTGTCTGAGCTGTAATGTCAAGCATTAGATGAGAAGTGTGTGTTGACGATGGGTAACATTTGCAGACTATTTGGAGGGGGCGATTTATTGATCATCTTGGTGGGTCCTCTGGGATCGTGTTGCACATAGCAGAAATCAGCTGCACTCTCGCATCATTAAACTTTATTCAGACTCGTGACACAAACACGAGGTGCAGGGCAGGAGGAGGAACAAAGTTTGTGGCTGATGAAAACGAATGACAGGCGGCCAAATATGGGGGAAGAAAAGTGGAGAACGGGGCCAAAAGTTGAGGACACGAGTCAGGCTTGTTGTCCTCAAGCCGTTGATAAAGGCGAGGTTCTCACGGAGAAGGATGGAACTGAGAGGAGTTCTATTTATCTCTGTTAGCCCTCCAAAAAACTCCCTATCCCTGCTTAGATAGCCCTGCCAATGTGCCATGATGTCATCCCCCTGGCGTGCAGTGATTGATGCATCCTGGCTGCCAGCTCTGCACTAGCAGGAGGCGGGGGAGCGGGGATAGGAGGTTGAGGTGGGGAAGGGGTGAATTTTCCACAGATAGAGACATCCAAATGTGAACGGAGCCCAGCGTGGGGTCGGTTCAGAGCTCGGGCCAGAACGCCGCATACCTGCAGCACTGTGGACGTGCTGTCTTTAATGTCCCGGCTCCCCGCGTTCGGTCAGTTTTGATGTTTCAAAGGCGCTCACGAGCAGCGGATAGCGGTGATGGTCTTGCTGGTTTGATGGAGACGCGATGGGGGGAAAAGGCCCGGCTCTGATTATGTACGTCCACTCCATCTTCCCTCTGAGTTCTGTTACATATCAAGGCGGAGGGAAGGAGGGAGGGAGTCGAGAGAAGGACGGGGTTATTGTGAGTGGAAGACTAAGTGTTTCGCAGATAGTCGCGGAGACGTGCTGAGATGAACTCAACGGGGAGCCCCCATCCTCTTGTCAGCAGGCCAAGTTAGTTCTGGTGCTTTAACGGCTCTATCATATGCTGTTTCAGAGTGTTTAGTTACTCGTGTCCGAAGGGAGACACAGCTGAGATTCAGCGTTTTCCAGGCTTGAAACTGTTGCGTTCCATGTGTGTTGAGTTATTTTAAGATGTCGAGGCATAACATTTTTTATTTCTCTAATGTTTTTAATTTAGATGTTCTATTCATGCATGTAAATGTGGAGGGAGAAGGTAACATGAAGTGCAGGACTTAAACATAAATCACTGGTTAACGTGGACATGCACCTGGAAGCAGCCAACCAGCTCAGATCTGAACCCTGGACCCAAGAAAAATATAAAGCTAACAGAAACCCTCAGTGTTGGATCCTGCATGGAGCTGCAGACATCCAGTTTGTCTGATTCAGGGTGTGTGTTACAGTCCTGAGAAATGGGGAGAAATAATCACAAGTGACAAAAAGATGTTTTTCATTGAGAACTTTCCTCTGATAAATGTTTACAAAGATTTAACCATTTACGCTGAGTAGTTACAAGAGGTGCACAGAGGCATGATTATCTGTATATGAATCTATGCAACCGACAGAATTATCTGTATTCGAATAGAAGACCAGATAGTATACCAGAAGTCATATTAAATTTGACATTTCTTTTTATTTTCCAGCCCAATATTCATTGCCAATGCAACTGTTGTGCCTTAAAAGTATCAGTTTGATTTGATATCGACATATAATTAACTATGAAATATATAGCCACATCCTGATACTGTACAATTCATCTCTCTCTCTTTTTTAACTAAACTAAGTTTTACAAACTGAACCCCACCACCACCCCTTTAACTGCAACAAGCAAAGAACAACAAGCAATAAGAAAGTGTAAAAAAAAAGTTTTATAAATCATACGTTTCTGTCTTTGCATTAGAAAGCCGAATGCTTGAAATATCTTCAAGTGTTAACCATTACGTTCTTATAATAAAATTGAGTACTTTTGTAAAAATGCATTTAGCTAAAAGTAAAAAGTACTCTTAAGACCTCTGCGTTCCATTTTGAAAATGTTTTTTTCCTCAATAACAATGAACAAACTTTGGGTAGAATTAAATATCTGATTTTACTGCACTGTTTGTTATTTCTTCCAAATAACATATTCAGATTTGGGTGTATCCCTAATAGTTCTAAGCAGACCCCTTATTACTTCATACTAATTTTACGATTACTTGCTGTTTTTGTGTTCCTTCAAGTGAAGTGATAAATATCACAGAGCGGTTACTGACGACTAAATCATTATTTAATCATTACTTGTCCATTAGCCAAATGGTTACAAAGTAATTACTATACAACAACAATTTACAAAGACACAAGTAATCCAAAGTACAGGTGTGATTTGTGACTACTATTGAATTAAGTAATGACTACAATACTACATAGTTCTTTATTAGGAATTATTAAGGAAGTACTTATTAACGATTCATTAATTATCAAGTCATTCGTTCCTCTCTTGTTTGTTCAATAACTAATCATTAACTAATCATTAGCAATTCTATACAATTTGATTAGGAGTTACTCATTAACTAATGCTTCACTAGCAGTTAGTTCCTCACTTGTTCCCTGGTAACTACTAGAAATTTCGTGCCAGAAAAGGTTTGAGAACCACTGATCTATATGGGCCTCCATTAGGAATTATTAGGGAGGTATTTATGGAGGATCAATTATGAAGTTGTTTCTGATTTGTTGCTCATTGATTTCTTAATTTACTAATCATTAACTCATCAATAACTATCATTAGCAACTCTATTTGATTAGGAGTTACTCATTAACTCATGGTTCATAAGCAATTAGTTCCTCATTCTTTCCTCATTTGTTCACTGGAAGCTACTCAAAGCTACTGTGTACCTTATTGTAAAGTGTTACACAATTGACAAATAAAAGAGCTACAGGAAAGTGGAGAATACACACCCTGTTCAAGTTACCACAATGTTCACGGTATTATCCTGAGATAACTTTCACTTTCTCTCACATTACCATCAGCCAAAAAGCAGTTTAAGCTCAGTAAACTCTGACAAATCTTATCAAAACCCACTGAAGTGCGTGAAACAGATTACACAGAAAATAGTACAAAATATATTACAAAATGTGTACATATGAATTCACAGTTGACACAAGATGGCTGCTGTACTCTGAAGCTACAAGGTTTAGGTAAAGTACAGGGGCTCGCTCTCATGCTCACTCTCAACAAAAGTTACCTCTAACTTCTCGAAATAATAATCTCTTGACACTTTTATCATGTTAGCAAGCTACTATAGACATGTTAAAGAAGCAATATATAACAATGGTGCATCTAAATATGAGTACTGCAGTCCAGATAGCGAGTGTGAGCCATAGACGGGATATTAATTAGGTTGAAATCCTATTTGATATACTATCTATGGCTAAAGCATGTGATCTCTCCCCATCCCCTCCCCCCCAGACTCAAGGAATCTCTGCAGGAACACTGCAGGAGCGCAGGACGAGCAACAACAAGTGAGGACAATTCCAACACAAGAAGTCGATCAGCTGTATATAACAGTCAGTTGTCTGTCAATGTAAAGTTCAGCCTGTTATCCTGAAAACAAAAACCCACTGCTCTGAAAATACAAACTCTGGAGTTCAGTAACTGCTCTCACTGCTGCCAAACTCCACTGACATGTTGCTCAATTTAACCGTTATAAACATCTAAGACCTCTACATGATTTTTAATGATTTCTTACAACTCATAAACAGACACTTACTTGTTCAGTGAGCATTCTGCTTTAATTTGAACTCTAATTAACATGAAACGGGCAAATAATAACACAAGTCATGGACAGGAATAGAAACTTCAAAGGACACTGCAGCTGTAACGTTGGTGTCAGAGAAGTCAGTATTTCAACTTTACATGTTTCCTTAATTTCTGATGGCATATCATGGCCATTTTGTGATTTATTACAGTCATATTACAGATTTCTCCTTTGATACATCTGAAAAATGGGGAAAAATAATCACAAGAGTGATGCTGTGGTGTTTCCTCTGAGAACGTAAAGAGAATACTGCAGTTTCCCCAGGTACGTGGGTGGAGACAGAAGCAGCTGATCAGATTAAAACCAATTTGTAGATCACAGTTTAACTGTTTTAAATTGTTTTATCATTTTAATCAGTTCTCAAATATGCATGACAAAGTTCCCCAAATACTTTATGATAACAAATGTTATTCCTCCGTATGGATTTGAACCACTCCTCGTCACTGTAGCTTTTCTATGCCGTGTTTCCCGGAGGTGGTCATTATTACCTTTGGATCAATATTTCAAAATAAACATCCACGTTGACAAAAAGTCAATGATCCTTCACTGAATGTGTAAATGAGTAAACGCAACCTCATGCTTTTCAAATCAGTATTGACAGATTCACAATTAATTAGAGCCTGTTTTCTGTTCTCTTCATTAAAGGATTACAGAAGGCTTAAAGGAGCGTTTATTTAAAACTTGAACGTGCTTCTAATTTGCTCACATTTGGTCTAATGTAACACTGGAATTGATCATTCACCGCCTTTTACCAAACAGCCAGTGCTGACAGCATCGTGGTCTGTTCACATCCACATGTGCAGCTTATATAAACTACATTCAGATGGTTTTGTTTTGGTTTTATTGTCACCGTCTTGTCTTTCTTTGAGAAAACACGTTGAAAATGTTGAAAATCACCTGTAATTTTGAACAGTAGTACACCAGCACTTCCTTTACTCTACAGTAGGTTTTGACCAAGTCTGGGTTTCATCACATTGCCAGAAATTAATTTTCATAGGAAAGGTCCAATATTACAGCAAACTTCCTTTAATAAATATGTAGTATAAACAACCTTACATGTCCACAAAAATACATAACTACAGAAACACAAGATAAAAGGCTTCACATGTTGACAGTCTACTTGTCAATTCAGCATCACTATAACCCACAGAGAGAAAGAGAACGTGCACTGGAAAACTTCTGCCATTTGTAAGATGTTTTTCGTGTCTGTGACATATTCTGTAGCTAGTATGATGAAGACATAACCATCAATAGACAATTTTCACTATCTTAGAACAACGTCAGCGGTGAGATGATCTGCAGATGACGTACCTGTGCAGCCTCGCCTGTGCGGCTGTTGTAACCTGATAAAAAGTGCGCTGCAATGAAAAGCATAGGGTTCCATGACGTGCATTTAAATTTGGAAATCCGCTACTTTATTTCAAGTGCACACCAGCCGTATATATCCTAATGGCCACACATGCCGAAGTCTCGCGAGATCGACGCCATGTTTACATCTTACCGGCTACATGCTACAGCTGATATTTCGGCTAAAAACATGGCGTAAATGGCATCTTTTGCGGTTTATTTTTAATATCGCGGCTTGCAGACACTTGGATTACACCACACAAGCAGGATGGAGACATTTTGTGTTTGTTTTGTGTGCTATTTTTAACGTTTTATCCGTGGTCACCATTCACTGCCATTGTACTGGATGAGGCTGCTACCCTGTTTTCTGCTGAAACTCCAGGATTGTTTTGTGAACTGAAGATCTTCACCTATCATCACATTGGCATAGTGGTGAGTACATATTGAGTGGGTTATCATGGAAAGTGTAGTATCCTTTTAAGAAGTTTTTTTGTTTTGGTTGTGAATGACTGGTTCTAGTAGGATGTACCATGTTTTTAGTTAAAGTCAAATAAATATTTGTTTCAACTTAAAAAGGTTTGTGTCTAGGTTGCCTTAAAATTTTAACTTGGCTGAAAATAAAAATTGATGTATTTTGTAAATGATTCAAAACAAATAAACGTTTCTAGTCAAATAAACTTGAAACATGATCAAAAAATGAAGATATGAAGTTGAACCAACAACTTTTGACATTTAACATTTATTATAAATGTTTGCATTTTGACTGGTCCCTGACCCATATTGCTTCTGTGGGAATGTCTGGGGATGTTAGATTTTTGGGGGAACGTTGTTAATACCCTTGCAGGACTAATTGGGGTACTTTTCCCAATAGACCCTGCTGTACATCTTCTAAATGGCGATTCCTACCTTTCCCTTACGGAAAAAAAGCACGCAAAGTCTGGCTGGCAGGCTTCACTGCTGCCAAGAAGTTTGTAGTCCAGCGGTGGAAAACCTTCTCACAATATTTCAAGTATTCATTGGCTCCAGAGCTTTTTGTGCATTTCTTACCTGGAACTATCATCAGCAAGAATTAATGATGCAGGGCCAAATATATTTAATGTGGACTAATCTGATATCTGACTTGAAAGCTCTTCTGTCTAAATAGGACTGCTCTGGTCATCTGTCCTGTTGGTTGGTGGAGAGGGGGTGGGAGGGGATAGGGAAGAGTGGTTGAGGGTTGGGCCGTATGAACATTTAAAATGTAAACAGCAACTTGTTGTACTGGCTTTTAGCCTAATTGTTGTTCAAATAAAATGAATGATTGAAAAAAAAATTGCATTTAATGTGTAACAGGAAAGGGACAGAATTCAATGCCTTCTTTGTTTATAGTCTCCTTCAAACTATAAAAAAGAAGGATCTCAGGAGAGAACAATGCATGTTGGGAAGTCTGCTAATATGCTGATCATATTTCTTTAGAAACTTAATTCTGTGAGTTCAAGTCAAAAGTTGAGTTCTGAAGCTTAATCAGTTCTTATCATCCTACTATATACATCGATTGTAATTTTATGTTAAGTTGTTGAGACAAGATTAGTTGATGATTTTTTACGATGCAAAATTCTTTGTGAAGATAAAACAAATGTATCTTTTACCTCTTCAGGGACCAACATTTTTGTCAATTTGTGAGCATATTCTAAATATTTACCTGCACTTGAGCAGCATTAGCTTTCTTCAGCTTTGCTGGAGTTCAGTTTTGTGATTGTAGCCGTTCTGGTGAGTGTTTCTGTGCCTCTGCGGGTATTTAATATGTTTTAAGTGTGGATGTTTGTGTGTCCGTGTCTTGAATTAGCCACGTTTGTGTGCTCGTCTGTTTGTTGACATGCAGAGTGCCGCACACGTGTCAGAGGGAAGGTGTCTCACTGCTACACAATCAGTATCGGCCCCCTGCTCCTTTTCACTGTGGTCCGGCAAGTGAGACTGAACATGAGGCGCAGGGAATTGAGGTGCATTGATCTGTCCTCTGCAGCGTCTCCCTGGACTGGTGAAATCATTAACCTCGCTGGCACAGACACAGGAAGCAACAACAGAGTATCTTTGAGAGGTTAATTAAAAATAAAAGCGCAAGGGGGAAGGGCAGGGGGTGTATTCACCAGGGAAAAGTGCACTGACTTCCAAATGAGCTCACTCCAACAGCTTAGTGGATATGTTTGTGATGAGAGTACAATAAAATATGAAGAGTGCCTGTTTTCATTTCCTTTATGAAACAAACCACCCAGGTGAGCCCAACTTGAAGCTTCTAAACTTTATTCATTTTCTACATTTTAGTTATGAGAAACAGATCAAAATGAAAAAAGACAAGCATGTTTTAAACCTTAAACTTAAAGGATGCAACTGTGCAAAAATATGATGCAGCTCATCCATTTTTAACTATACTCAGACATCTGTTTTCCTGATAAGAACCCAGTGAATCCACATGAAAGGTACAAACTGGACTGACTTAACAAAGTTCTTCAGGCGCTGAAACATAATCAGAACATTTAATCATGCTTTAGTTACTATCAGCTGATATTGTATTGCAAACACAGAAAACAAGTAAACAAATGAAAATTTAGCATTTTGTGATTTGGAAAATTGCTCATTAAAAAGGTTTTTTAAAATATGTTGATAAAAGTTGCGATATTGTGTAAAATGGAAATAAAAACAGAATGCAGTGATTTGCAAATACTTTTTGACCTATAATCAGTTAAATATGATAAAAAGACAAATTATTTAATGTTGTAATTTGATGCCTGCAACAAATTCTTTCTCATTCTTGCTTGATATATGAGTTCAGCTGTTCAACAGTCCTGTTTGGTCTCTGTTGTTGTATTTTGTGCTTCATAATGCTTCACACATTTTCAACAGGAGACAGGTCTGGACTGCAGGCAGGTCAGTCTAGTATCTGAACTCTTTTACTATGAAGACACACTGTTGCAACACGTGAAGAATGTGTCTTGGCATCGTCTTGCTGAAATAAGCAGGAACGTCTCTGTAAAAAGATGGTGTCTGGATGGCAGCATAAAACCTGTATGTACCTTTCAGCATTAATGGGGCCTTGACAGATGTGACAGTTACCCATGATGCCCTGGGCACTAACACACCCTCATACCATCACAGACACTGGTTTTTGAAGTTAGCGCTGGTAACACTCTAGATGGTCCTTTCCCTCTTTAGCCCAATACAACATCCATGATTTGTGAGAACAGTCTGAAACGTGGACTCGTCAGACCACAGCACACTTTTCCACTTTGTCTGAGTTTAACTC
>JAJHUR010111922.1:0-18375 GCA_027495735.1 Lutjanus campechanus | reverse complement strand
TCACTGCCATTGTACTGGATGAGGCTGCTACCCTGCTTCTCCTAAAACTCCAGGATTGTTTTGTGAACTGAAGATCTTCACTTATCATCACATGGGTATAGTGGTGAGTACATACTGAGTGGCTTATTCTCGCAGGGTGGAATATCGCTTTAAGTCCTTGTAAAGGAAAAAGGGAGTTTTTCTTATAAACATATGTCAGAAAATAGTTGCTGAAAACATGAAAAACATGATTACTGTGTTCAGGATTTTTGGGTGGACCTGAAACATGGCTTGGTGACATTGCCTTAGTTCCCAGCACTATATAAGCCCCACGAGCTGCTGCTTGAAACATTAAATGAACAGTAAAATAATGGTATTAGATTGTTGTTGGTTTTTTGTTTGTTTGTTTGTTTGTTTTTAAAAGCCTACTATCCATATCTGTACATATGAAGTGAGTCACATGACAGTGTTGAGAGCGGTTCTGCTCCAAGGCTGGATGTTCAGTTATTACTAATTAGAAATATCACTGGGTTTTTGAATGAGATTCTCTCATGGCTATGTCAACCTACTGGATCAGATCAACTGTAGGATTGAGAAACAGCAGCTGAATAAAGGAAATCAGATGGGATTTTGCATGTTTAACATTGTTTTAGCTCCATCAAGCCCTGACCTATAGTACCCATGGAGCATGGTTGCTCAATTGTTGGTTAAATATGTTCACATAAAACTTTTTTACAAGTCATTGTCTTCGCAATTCAAAATAGCTACTAACTGGAGCACTTTTTATCAGTTTTTTCGTCTTTCTCCTAATGTACTCTGTTCTGTTGCTGATAGGCTTCTGCTCTTGCCTTTAAAAAAGCCAAAGTCTCGACCTGCTTTAATAGCTTCCTCACCACAGCGTCTTGTCCTGTCACAGCTCCCATGTGCTGGTGCAGATGGACGAGGTCAGAACCCGCTGACCTGTGTAAAACTGTAAATGGTTTCCTCGCGGTGGATTGCCCTTTCTTATTCATCTCCGGTCAGATGTGTGCTGATGGGAAGGTACAGTAATGAGTCTTAGTTTATACTGACAGTGACCGCTCCCCTCACCTCCCCTCCTGCTGTAAAGCCATTGTGTGTATGTGTGTGTAAGAAGGTAAAATAATGAGTCAAAGTTTACCTCTGCTTATGCACCTGCTGCGTTCAGTTGACCCTGCGACGTGCATGACTGAACTCACACACACATCCTGGAAGTGATACGCATGGCTGAATGCATTGGTGAAGCTGAAATTCATGTAATAAATTTACACATTCCAACACTTTCATCGCTTCATTTAACTGCCTCGCTCACATTTTTCCCACTGTTACCCTGCAGCTGATTTGACTTTAATGAAACATGTTTTACATGAAGCAGAAACGTATTTTGACATGTCTTCAGGGAGCATTACATATAGCTTTTAGCTAACATCAAAGAACATTAAAAAAGACGTCTCTGCATAGTAACAAGTTCATGAAATATTTCTTGTTTCATGTGTTTTGTAGCCAATATTACGAGGGGATCTGCCAAGTACAAGTACAAATTCAATATTCAGTGCCAATGCAGGAAGTAGTCTGCCGTTTATGTGCCAGGAGAAAAAGCAGGGGCGTGGAGATTGAAGTGATGAATGTACAACTGAAACAGGGGAGTGTGTCCATGATTTCCAAAAACAGTTTGAAATATGGACCTCAGCGCACTTTTACATTTTGTTTCAGTCTACCTCAGATGAGCTCGGGCCCCAGAGAAGTCTGCAGCGTGTCTGGATGTTATATGGCTTTCACTTTGCATGTCAGATGCAGTTTGTCGATGCAAACTATGCAACATTCTGCTGAGGGGCCCTTCTGACTGACTGGAGAGCCACATAAACCATTTGCCACACAGTCACACCACAGTGCTTCCACTACAGTCCCTCCTCCTTTAAAACAGTTTGCTCTATCTGTCAGTCAAAGAATAGATTGATCTATATTGAACAGAATGAGGTACAAAAAAAACCAATATTTATTGAATAGAATATTTTTGTGTAGAATCTTAAAATAAGTGAATATAATGAGATTAACATAAATTTTGGAATATACTATAAAATGTCAAAAAATACTAAAACGTAACACTGAGCTTTGGGTCTGATGCCTGGTAATTACTCAGTTAATTGATTTCAAATTCAATATTTAATCAATCATCAGTCTTCTTTATACAATTATGTAGGTTTTTAATGCAGTGCCAGCTGATGGGTCAAAGGTCACAGGCGTTCACTGTTGGTTTTTGGCCTTACCCTTTACATGCAGAGATCTCTCTAATATTATGGATTGTAGATGGTGAAATCTCTAAATTACTGGTCTAAAAACTGGTGTTTTTTTGTTTGTTTGTTTTGTTTTTTAGCATTCCACAACTTTCAGTCTTTTTTTCCTCCTTTTTTTAAAGATTATTTTTTGGGGCTTTTTTTTGCCTTTATTCTGATAGGACAGCTGAAGTTGTGACAGGACGGGGGGCAGAGAGGGGGAATGACACACAGTAAATGAGCCACAGGTGGGAGTCAAACCTGCGGCCACTGCAGAGAACTGACAGCCTCAGTACATGGGGCGCACACCCCACTCAACTTCTAGTCTTTTGTTGAACCCGTCCCAACTCCTTTGAAACATGTTGCAGGCATCATATTCAGAATCCGTTTAGATTTACAAAAAAATTAATCGGTTTGAACATTAAATATCTTGTCTTTGTACTGTATTGAATTTAATACAAGTCAAAAATGATTTGCAAATCATTGCATTTGGTTTTTATTTACATTTTACACAATGTCCCAACTCCCCCAAGATGTCCAAGCTCCTCGGCCTATTTCTAAAGCTGAGTCCAGCCATCCTATGAAGAAAACTAATTTCAGCCAATTGTATCCACGTTTGATTCACTACCCAGAGGTCATGACCATAACTGAGGGTCAGAGCCCTCTAACTAATAGAAAGTTTTGCCTTCTGACTCAGCTCCCTCTCTGCCACGACAGTCCGGTACAATGCCTGCATAACTGCTGATGCTGCACCAGTCCACTTGTCAATCTCATGCTCCATTTTACAGTCACTCATGAACAAGACTCAGAGATAATTGAACTCCTTTGCTTGGGGCAGCAACCCACTCCCCGGCTAGTGGGAGAAATCCATCTTTTTCCAGCAGAGAACCATGGCCTCAGACTCGGATGTGCTGACTGTCATCCTGGCTGCTTCACACTCAGCTGCAAAAACCCTCCAGAGAATACTGAAGGTCACGGTCTGAGGAAGCCCACAGAACCACATCATCTGCAAAAAGTTTTCTTTGCAGTGCCAACTGGCAATCATGTCAAAAGGAGAGATTGCATGATCTGAAAAGGTTTCATCAAAAGCTTTTATTCAAACAATTTGTCATGACAGGGATAGTACCCAAATGCAAACAACAGGACAGACTGGTACAGTTCAAGGATTTATTGATGATTAGTTGTTGCCCTTGTTGACTTTGTCTTGGGTGCATCCCCTCCACCATCATGAAACTGAATTGAACTGACCTTTAGAGAGCTGAGGGAGCAAGTCAACAATGATGCGTATCGCCCACAATGGATTGAAGTCGTGCATTTGGTGGAATAAAATACTTACTAATTCATTCATTTACTAGAGACGATGCACATGAATCAATATTTCAGTTGAAATATCAACCTTAATGTGCTGCAATTATGAGCTGATAAAGAGCACATTTGACTAAATTTAGTGCGTCAGTGTTACCATTTCCATTGTTGTAGCTTCCACTGCAGAGGTCCCAGTTTGTGTTGTGGATACAGTATTTGATAGAAGCGAAGAATTGTGGGGAATTGGACATGCACTTCTTTGCTGACTCAGTGCAAGCTGCTTTGTACTTTACATGGAAAATGAGCAAGACAAAAGATGGAAACAAAACTAGGGTGTGGGTGGATGGTGGAGAAAAAAAAAACAAAGAAGACAGACAAGCATTATGGAACAAACGGTAATTAATGACAATTCTGAGAAAATTTTTTACAAGAATAAATTGTGGGAGGGAAAAGGAAAGGTAGAAGAGCAACGAAAAGTGTGAGCAGAGGACAAGCAGTACATAACGACTTCCATCCAACCGATCGTCCTCCCCCAGTTTTTACAATAACCATTCATCCTCATGGACACCTTCTAACATTTTTCTCCACACAGCTCGGATTATTCAGCCATTATCCCCCAGCAGAGCAGAAGTATGAATACCGTTGTGACAAATGATCCAGCACGTACCCATGGGTGGGTTATGGGAACCTACAATGGCTTTGGTTGTGGGAAAAAAAAGACATTTACATTACATTAAGGTGCTCAATTTCAGTAGATTTTGCGATAGTATGCAGCCAGTGAGGCATTCTGCCAAACAAAAAATGAAGTACCTTTTAAATAATGCTGTGAAATTGATTTAATGTAAGTTGAAATAGCAACATTTTCAGTGTTGGAACAATATAATCTTAAAGTAGTTTTAGTTTTCCCCCTTCACATTTTTATCTTGATTGGAGTTCTTTCTCTTGAATTGAATTTTAAATGTCTTCAGCTTTTATCCTTTTGTTTGACAAGGTATAAAAGAAGTCCTTACAAATCTCTTCATCCATACACTCTTAGTGAAGATAAATATAATCTCTTAATGGGGTAAGTGCACTAGATTCTCTCTGTTACACAGAGTAATGTGATGAGCAGAGTTTTGACAAGGCAACAATGCTGCTAGCTGTGCAGGGCCTCTCTGTCATCCTTGATTCCTCTTCCCTGACTCTTTGTCCTTTTCTTAACATCTATAAATTGTCTAAACGCGCTCTCTCCATCTGAAGCTGGGTTTCCATCCATCATATAAAGTATTATGAATGGAAACTGACAAACTCCAAGGAAACACTGAAAGTTGTAACAGCTTATCTTCAAATTTTCATAAAGATTTTTTTTCTCGCAAGGTAGGCAGTTTTAGTTATATTGCAGTACAAAGATATAACATGTCTTGAGGACTTGGAGCTTTATCTTACTGAATAACATTTAAAGCTGCGGTAGTAGTAATTTGCTGCCTTTTATCTCAGGTGACTCTTGTCTGTACAGAGTTGCTGTGATTGGCTGGTTGCATGCTTGTTAACCCTTATTGGTAGTTTAAATCAAACAGGTTTTCAGATTGAAATAAATAAATGAATACAAACTCTAACTAACTCTTCAATTAAATATTGTTAATGACATGTAATGGTCAAACTTGGTTATTTCAATCAAAATCATAATGAAAGTATATTGTCTACTGCAGCTTTAAAGAAAAACCTCACATTTTACAATTGACAATTCGCTAAGACCTTTCACTGTTGTGAAGCTACACCTGTCAATCTGCTGTCATGTGGCACAGGTAACTTACAGTCTTAATTGACAATGGCAGATTTGATCCTTTTCAAGTTTTCAAATTTTAGATAGTGGTAGACAAGAACAGGCTTCTCATTTCTAGCTAGCAACCATCTCTTGTGTCAGCTGAAAGAACAACTGTCACTAGCAGATTTTAACAGTTGTAGCTACCTAGTTTATTAAGCTACATTAATTCCATGACTTGGTTGAACATGCTGATGTTTCCAGCTGACTAGTTTTGAAGTGAGAACCATGTAAATTGTTTTAAAATATGCACCTGTGGGCTACATACATGATACTGAGCTAAACAACTGCGGCTAAAGCTGTTAGTTATGTCCTAGATAAAAAGTGAGCATCCTCATCATTTAATCATCAGGGATCTTGTATTTCAGGGTAGAGCTAATCAAGTATTCTAAGTATACTAAGTAAAGTGTAAGATAAACTGCAAATATATTTCACTTTAGTTTGCCTGTGGTTGCTGGAAACTTCCTAAAGTCCATTGGAGCCACTATCATTAGCCAAAACTCTGATACTATCCAGGACCAGCTTTCACACAGTGGATTTGCTAGTCATGAATGGCTTTTTTTTAAAAACTATAACAACAAAAAATAAAAAAGCACAAAATGTAGTGGTTGCAGTTATAACTAAGGCACCGTGGTAAATCCATGATGGGGTAATAAACATTAGCATTCTGATTAATAGCGGATGGATAAAGCTTCTCCCCATTTAGGCAGATGCCGTGTGAGCAGTTACACACGGGCACAACAGCACAACTTCAATGATTATTTAATTCTGTTTGCTCTGGAGAGAGTTTTGCTGCTTAAATGTCCCACAATATTTGCTGAAGTGACATTACTGCACCCATGAAAATATTTAAATTACTGAAAGCAGGTCTATCAATTTGAGAAAATAATGCAATCATCTGGATGATTTATGCATAGGTTGCACGCAGATTCGAATAAACCGAGAGCCCATCCGTGCATCATTAATGAAATGCCCCTGGTCTTGTAAGTTTACAGTAGGTTTACAGTAGCTTGGTTACTACTGTAGGTAGCTGAACATGCCATTAGCATAGCAGTGTAAATTAGAGAACAAGCACATTGTTTAATCCATTCCTTTTTGATTTTGGAAAGGCAAAAAATAAACACTACCTACCAAACTGTACCGACTATCGCTCTTATGTCCTCAACCCACAAGGTTCATTTAAGGTTTTAGACCTTCCACGCCTAATGACAGCTGATAAGCTATGTTTGACAGTTGGTTCAGTTGAGTTTTTCCAACAACCAGGACAGAGTTTGGAGTCTCAATTAAATACTTATTAAATAAGGTGTATATTTAATGCTCTCCGAGGATTAGAAAATGTAAATTCCACTCCAAGTGATCTCCTACAACAGCCTGAAGATTACAGATTCTGCTGTAACATTTACTCATTTCCATTTCTATTTTAGTCCCATTATTAAAATGCCAAGAGAACGATGGAGCTACAATGTCATAGTGCCTTTATGTCATCCTCATTTAAAAAGACCTTTAAAATATAGTTGGAGGCAGTAAATATTTATCTTAATTTAATCACTAAATATCATTTCTTCTCACAGTAGGTCACAAGTCACAAGTAGGACAATGCATTAGATCTGCACCATGTGTTTCGTTTGCACTATTTGTTGCAGTGTTGTGTATAAAAGAGCACTCAACAATTGCTCTTCTTGTTTGAATGAAAACAGACTGGCTCAAAAACTGTTCAGTTCTACTAGATAACAGAAGACAGCTCATGGAATAATTAGAATAACCATATTTGACTCAGTGTTTGCACAAGATGAAAACATTCACTGTATTATCAGGCACATTGTGTGTTGTTGTGCGTCATAACAGGAATGTTACACAACACTGAGTGAGCATCATTATAATAATTATAATTCTCATAATTTAGCACAATTTAATTGCCTTTTTATATTGTAACCTCCACACCAAAAGTGTTTGTCATTGATTCTCATTATAACCTTTTCTTTACCTCTCATCTGTTCCAAGATTTATGTCAATATGTGCCAATCAGAGTGGTACATAAGGGTATTTTTCAGTACCTCCCATGGACAATAATTGCTACTTTGCGGAAGCTGTGATGGTAAATTACTCTCCCTTTTAAGGACACCCATCCTGTCACTAATTGTGGGTAAAATTGCACATTTGGAATTCCGGCTAACGAGGTTGTACTAAATTGTGTTAATGTGGTCTTTGCAGACAGGTGAGTTGTCATCAATCGTGACTCGAAAATTGCGGTGCACTGACAATCTCCCGACCGCGCCTCTCCTCACGCTCTGGTTTTCGCACACCTGACCCCATTTGGCATGCTGATGAGATGACACGAGCGTCCTTGTCCACAATCACGAAAATAAATTGCCCAATGTTAACGGCAAACAACCTTTCATGTACGGAAATCACTGCTGTGCTCTGACAATCAGTGACAGTCACAAAGGGAACATGCGTTTTATCACCGGAGAGAGATGTTGGAAATGAAATGTTAACGCGAAGCAGCCTTGGCTTTGCCTGAGGGAGTGTTGGGCAGTTATTACAGCCTCAACAAAGTTAAATCTGTAAACTAGAACAAAACAAATGTATTGCTCTGCCTCAGCTCACTGCTTAGGGAGATTTTCATAGCATCTTTCAGTTCTCAAAGGCTTTCCAGGGATAATAAATCTAAAACAAACTGCAACACTTGGGCTTTATGGAAGATACCTATTGTTAAGACCTGACTACACAAGGAAACAGCTGAGACTATACAACAGGAAGAAACACACTTTTGCAGTCTATCTTTCTTTTTAAAAACCTTTGATCAAGTACACACTGACCCTGTGCTCTGTGTGAGACCATTTACAGCAATTGTTTCCATATAATAGGTCTCATTGATTACATGTCAGAGATTGTTGAGAAAGCAATGCCACGCTTGCTCACTGAAAAAAAAAAATCAGGAATTTACTGAAATCAATGAATCTTTTCTAATCTAAAGTCTTATTTATTCAAGTTCTTTAACCGCACAGTAAAATGTCTAGCATTTATTTTCAGAACACATCAGAACTCATAAACAACTTCTGAGATGAAGTCTTTTGATTTGAAAAGATGAGTTGCATTAATGTACTGTACAGAGTTCAATCAACTCATTAAATTAAGTCTCTAAAGAAACATGATCAGTCTATTAGCAGACTTAGCAGACTTCCCAGCATGCATTGAGTTCCTGAGCTCCTTCTTTTTTTATAGCTTGAAGAAAACTTGTTGCTTGTTGTCAAAATAATGAAAAAAAATTGCAATCCATGACGAAGGTCAGTATTGAATTCAGTCCCTAGTCCTTTACACGTAAAATTCAAATATCTTAAGTGTTTATCAAGTACAACTGAATTAAAGTCATTTTTGTTAATTAAGTTAATTTGTTTAGAATTATTAGAAAACTGCCTCAATTCGTCTTTTTAAAATCTTCAGATTCATTCAACTTACAATCAGACAGCCCAGACACTAACTTTTTTTTAAGTTAAAACATTTTTTAGGTGCTATCGGCAGCTTTTGGCCAATTAAAATGTACGGTGAGAGAAGAAAATGTACATATTGTGAGTTTCTGTGAGGTAAAAACACTTGAAGGTTACACCAATGCATTTATATAAAGTTGTAAGATATGTAAAGATATATAAATGCTGTTAATTTAAGGTTACGTTGAAAGGTGTAATATCTCGGCCTAGTCAGAACTGAACATTATAAAGCTTTCAGAGTTGGACTTTGTTGTAAAATATGGATATGTTGTATAATATACACATGGCTTACATATGACTGTCCAGGTGTATCTAACAACCTGGTAATGCAGTGTAAATGGGAATTGGCCCAGAAACTCCATCTGATGTGGTGTGAGAGAATTTTAATCAACAGCCTGTAAAAGCTGTGATGCCTCACCCTGCCTCAGGGAGCTGCTCACCCACTTTAATTAATTTCATTAGAGTGACTATCAAAGGAGATTTTTTTAACTTCCCATGGGGACCTGGTTCTGCTGTTTCAGAGGCTTTTCCACCTCACAACAATAACACTGCTGTTTGCAGTGTTCACCCAAAAGCCTATGGAAGAAAAGTCAGTTATTAAAAAAAGCACATGGTTAGTCAAGTTTTTTGACTTACTAAGTCAAATTAGGAGATAAAAAGTCAAAATTGGACTTACTAGGTTAAATTTATAACTTGGTATGCAAAAATTATAAGATCGAAAGTCAGAATGTAGTTGACTTAGTTGATTTACAATTTATAAGTCAAAATTAAAGGATAACATCATGAGACGGTAAGTCAAAATTATGAGATAAAAAATAAACATTATGATATAAAAAGTCAACTACCAGATATTAAGTCAAAAATATGATCCACCATGAGTTTTTTTTTTTTAATTTTTAGGACTGACATTTCATCTGTTTCATTTATTTTTCTGACAAAAATGGACTTCCATACAAATCTCAGGTCCCTTTTTATTCAGTGTTATTTTCATCTCCTAATGCTCATCTTTATCCAGGTGTGCCTGTATCAATCACAAATGTATTTCAGACATCAGCTGCATTATTCAGGCAGCTTGAAATCAGTTATCCTCCCACTGCTGAGGTGGATAACAAGCTGGCCACAGGTGCACGTGGGTGCTGCGTGTCAGAAGAGATTCATTGTACGAGGTCAGATGAAGCTGCATGCCTCTTGTCGCCTTGTTTACTGCTGTGAAAACATTCATGTCATTACGGGCATGATAACAAGCGGCGAGGTATGCAGCCATAGCAATGTTTATTCTGAAGAATGAAAAAGACATGAAAGGTCACACATGCTTATAAGGAGCACATGTTCCACAACATGTCTCTCAGTCAGGGTGCTGCCCTCACAGTGACCGAGCCTCCGACAGATCTATTATGTGAATGATGTTCTAGTTACATTCAGTCATTGCAGCAGAAAACAGAAAAGAATACAGCAACGGAATAACAATTTTAAAATGTACTGTGTGAATGGCATTGAACACTAGAAAACATGATGTTTGCAGTCAGCAAAAGCACCAATTTTAAGTAAACGACTGCTTTCATCTTGTGTCTACAATGCAAGAGTCATACTTGTGTTTCAGTCAGGTTGTATTTATACACAGCAGTGCTTTGGGCTAAATGCTATGTTAGAATATTATTGTTATTGTTGCAGGTATTTAGTCACTAACAGAGGCATTGGACAAATTAAAATTTTAAAGTGCATTGTACCAGATGATAGCTTTATCGTGGATGTGAAAAAGTGACAAGCGGTCAATGGAAATTGCTCGTTGTTTGCATTATCTGATTTCTGGGTTTCACTTTGTTTCGCGGCCAACTACACATGCACATTAATGTTTCTCCCGTTGGCCACGTTAAGTAGTGAATGTAGCGTACGTATGTAGTGAACTCGCTGGGAGGAGGGACAGGATGCAGAATATACTGGCAATTACTGGGTGATGACACAAAACTTTTGACTCTTTATACTTCACTGAAAGCTTGGTGCATCTCATACAGCCACGGAAGGCTACTTTGTGTGTCTGTAAGAGTCACCAAGGGGCATGAGTTCGGGCTTTTGAACCAAAAGTCTTGCAGCACCTTACAGTTTCATGGTCAGTTGGTGCTGGACAATACAATCTTGCTTTTGAGTTTAAAAAAAAAAAAAACATAATGAATTTATAAAAAATACTCACCTGCATCAGTTCCTTTCACTGCTTGTCATGGTTTATAATATTCACTTTGTTTGTGTGATTGAAGCACGTCAGCACACATTTCAGCCTCTGGAGAACACTCACCTGCGGGAGTGTAACATCCACCGAAGCTCGACATAATTATGACAGATGCCTGGCAGTCTGAGGCGTTATGCAGGAGCCAGCCTCACACTGCCTCCTCTCAGGGACACAATGCAAATGTCTGGTGATTAATGCACACGGGCTGCCCAGAGGCATCAACACTAATACATATCATGACGAGAGCCAGTTTTGATTTCATCCCCCATGCTTTGTGTAACTACAGCACCATTTGTCTGCAGGGAAACTGCCACATACAAACTATTCTCACTCCCACATGCATGCACACACAGTCCAACACTGTAATAGTTCATTTCAGGTTATCTCGAATGGCCTTCACTGCTGCCCAACTTCATCTAGGTTATTTTCCCCTGATAGATCTTAGAGTTGGCCTCAGAGGAGAGTATGAAAAGAAGTAATTGGATTAAAGGGATTCTTGCTGGATGGAGACTGCTGCTGTGCATTACGCAGTCACAAACAAGAAGTATCAGAGGAGAGGATTAGGGACACGGGAAACTGAAGAGACGTGGAAGTATGGGAGAAAATGGGAGGTAAGGGGGGGGAAGAAGCACCGGGGGAGATCAGAGGGCTGCTGTGCCACAAAGCCATGAAAGACAGAAAGCGAAGGAAAGGACTGAGAGAGAAAAAGAGGAGTGGGTGGAAAGGTAATCACGGGAATGAAAGAGGGGGTCAGGGGGGAGGCAGAGAAATGAGAGAGAGCGGGGACAGACGGTTGGTGGGAGGATGCACTCCACATGACGGCTGTACATCATTCAGACTGAACTCTGTGAGGTCTTGTTCATACAGACAGGCCAAATCGTTTTTTTGGCACGTCCGGAGTGTAGCAAGATTGATTGAAGTGCCTTTTGTGCTACTTGCAATTCGGCACACAGGTGCAGCGCTGTTTCATGTTTTTTTTGTGGAAATAGAATATTTGCAGTTCGCATAATCTGTTTTCCAAGCACTTGAGGATTGAATCAACACTTAAGCATATGGCCCTGATCAGAGAGAGCGCAGTTTTTGCAGTGAGAGGTGTCCAATCCCATCTGTTTTGATGAGAAAAGTGTGATGCAGACAGTTGCAGCAGAGAGAAAGAGGAACAGGCCGACAGACATGTAATATTCCCAACAAGATCAAACTATTCATAAGTCAAACAGTTGATTGTGTGCTCACTTATGGTCGACTAATGTATATAAACTGTAGGATCAGTGTTTAAATGACTGGGAACAAGCCACAGTTTAAGCATGCGTGTGCACTACACACAACAATGACATTAAATTCAGAGTGACGGCAGTGCATCAGAGCAGCTGAGGAGAATCCATGCTGAGCGGAGCAGAGCGGTAGAGTGGGCAGAAGTTTGTTGGCTGCGATGGAGGAGATATGCACCTTGACAATGGGTGATCTGGGTCTGATTCACTGATTTGTTCCCACTGCTGCCGCTCGCTCTCCTAATTCCCAGTCTACATCTCTCGCTCGCTCTCTTGTTCGTTGAACCAGACCGAGGACAAGGGGCCAACTTTGAATGATGCTGTTGAAAAAAAAAAGTTGCAGATTCCACTTTTAAACATCTGATTTGAGAAACGGATCTGATTTGCCTGAAGTCTGAACAAAGCCTAAGAAATGCAAAGCAGCACAAGAACAAAGACAGAGTTTAGTAGTTCAGTGGGTTTTGCATCGCTGATGTATAATAAGGAGGAAAGACTTTTCAGGGTGCCAGCACTCTCTTTCCAATGAATGGCTTTATGACATTTACTTGGGAGGTCTCCTGTGTGAAAATATCATCATCTGACTTGAAACCTGCATCTGGAAAGTGAGTTCCAATAGAACTGAATGTTCCAGCATTGAACTCATTCACCCCTTACAGTTTTTCTCATTCAGCTCAATTCTCAAATGAGAATTACTTACAAAACCATGAGTTGAAATCTTTGAACAATTACTTCTAATTTAACAATTAGAGTGGAATCTCTCATTTATTCAAGCAAAGAGTAAAGACAGTTGTCTACACTTGTCTACAATTTGCACAATAACCACTTGCACATGCTTGGTGATCAAAACTGATAAGTTGATTTTCAGTGAAATTGTCAAACTCATAACAACTTATAAAAATTGCCTGATTGTTTAAGTCATCACATGCAAAATAATCCATTCAATTATAAAAAATCTGTCAGACATAGATGTATATTCAATAAATATCTATGACATGGGATTTTTGTGATGTATGCTGAATTGGCAAAGAAGCTGCCAGCAACGTATCCTCCCTGTTAAGGCCTTTTGGGCACAATTTGAGCACGAGCTTAAGCCAAAAGTCCAACCTCGTTGAACTGTCTGGCACAAGTTTGCCACGGGGAGTAGCTGTGGTGGAGCAGCATTGTGTCTGATTGCCAGCAGTCTTGGGGCGGCAGGATGAGGGTAGCGGACGCCAACAGACTTAAAAAACTGATGTGCAAGGCCAGTGACACTGTGGAGCTGGACTCTCTGACGGTGCTGTCAGAGAGGAGGATGCTGTCCAAATTAACTGTCATCTTGGACAATGTCTCCCACCCACTCCATGATGTGCTGGTCAGTCAGAGGAGTACATTTAGCACAAGACTCCACCAAGATACACCACAGAGCGCCACAGGAAATCATTCCTGCCTGTCAAACTGTCAGACTGACACCTGTCAGCAGTTACAACCCATATGCAGGTTATAAACAAAAAGACAGACAGATTGTTTGGAGATCAGATAGACTTGTCCGGGATTCCTCAGGTGAAAAAAATCTTGCAATGTGTGACCACCTGTCGCTGATCAGTCATGAAGTGTGCAAACCACATCGACTTCAACATTCCTGATTACTAGACAGAAGTGAGTTGTGTAGTGTGAACAGTCCAGCAACCTGATCACTTTGAAAGTCACGTACTGTGACCAACTCATTTAGCTTACCTGTCTATCAACTGCGAGTCTTCAAATCCTCCACAGCACAGTCTGTAATGCAGGCTTTCTCTTAAAAAAAAAAAAGTCATAGTCTCCAAGGTGAAAGTAACAAGTTATATCAGTGAAGTGAATTTCTGAGAATTGACAAAGCTCCTCCAGAGCCAAACAAAACATTATGCAACTGTTTCTGGCAGAGTAGTGCTCCTAATGATGAGTAAACCCATTCTGACATGTACTGTAAAATCAGTTCAAATCTGCTGCAGATAGAATCATTATCATCATTTTCAGACTATACCTGACTAACAATCTTTGTCCTGAACGTTACATCACACAAAACTCTGCACAAATGAGATTCACTGTTATTTTTATCTTCAGCTTCACCTGATGGCTTTAATGGTCTGACTGAACAAGAATATATCAAGATACTCTCATTTTGTGTTGCTTTTCATGTATTGCCACTATCGGTTATTTTTTGCATTCAAATTTAAATTGCAGCAGACAGAATGATAGGAAAGTGGGTAATTTTAACACTCCCAGCATGCATCATCCAACCTAGCCCCGTTCCCCTCTTATAAAAGAGCTGGATCAGCAGTTGTGGGGGGAAATACGGTATAAATTTGAATGCTCAGCTGGCTGTTTTGCTCCCGTTAATCATCCTCCAAATGAAAAATTCCAAAGGCATGACTGTTAGGTTGACACATAGATATATTATGAATCTTAAGAGTACATGAAATCATACAATACTGTCCTGAAACACCCATGTATTATTAATAAAACTCCCCCACCATGAAATAATCCTACATCCATCGTCCCCCTATTTCTGCACCAGGACCATTGTTGTGTAACTTCTTTTGAGATCACGAAATGCATAAAAAATGTGATCCAGTATCTTAACTGACTACATCAGCAGTTTTTGTACAATCCCATGTTGTATGGCACAGAGCACATGCATGCACACTGAGCATCAGCATGTAAAAAGCCATGTGCACATGTAAATTACAATTCTTCAGGACACACACAGTACAGTACATGGCTCTGACATCAAGGAGCAGAAATAAGATGAAATAGAGCCGCATAATTAATTGAATATTAATCATGATCGCGATTAAATTAACAAGATCAATCGCAATATTGTGTGTGTGATCACAGAAAACAGCCTGTCACCCTGCTGCGGCAGACTGTGCAAAATGTCCTGGATGTGTTTTGGCTGCAGTCCAGGGTAGAAGAGTAACATACAACAGAGAGCAGACAAACAAGACGAAAATCAGATGTCTGGAGCAGAAGGCGAGGATCCAGTTCCTCAAAATAATCAGTATCTGTTGTTTTGGACAGGGCAAGGGATATTAAGCAAGAACAAATCACATGCACTTTTGTCTGCACCACAAACCAGCTCAACTACCATATTCAACCCCCCCACCCAAAAAAAACCCACCACAAACTGTAGAACGATGAATGCATGAAGGCCGAGAAGCAAAACATCACTTAAGTTCCCTCACTGAATCCCTTCGTCCAGGGTCAACTCAGACGTCCAATATGTATGTATATGTATGTAATATATGCTTACTTAAATGTGAAAGTGTATTAAAAATATTTTGTCCTTAAAATCAATGAATAATCATAGTAAATCATAGTAAATACATTGATCGAAATAATTGTAATTGTCATTTTGACCATAATCATGCAGCACTCAGATCAAGTAGACTGTTCTGTATGTTTATGATTTTCTTATTGTACACAGAGAAGAAGTTGTGTTTAATATTTGCTTCTTTGTATGGGCAGGGAACAGGAAAGTCCTGTCAGTTGTTTTTCATCCCATCTCTCCAGCTTCAATTACTCTCCATTGACTCAGTATGTCAATAGCTTCTTCTCCTCATGGTTATGAGTGATGACAGCCATTTCCCTGCTGTCTGGACTGCAGTCATACCAGAGTGGTTTCTTGTCATTTCCAGTTATCAAAGATGAAAGTTTTAGACAAAACAAAACAAAGTTTGTTGGATCCAGGTCCAGTGTGTTCACTCAGAACAAGGTGTCAAAAGGAGGCAGGTTATCCACCAATACACACCTGCTTATACCAAGACTTCATAGGTTAAAGGTAGCCAATTATATCTTGTATAACAGGCTGTGCAGCAGTTGGTCCTCCAGGAAGGAGTCCACTTAAAACAGCTTTGGCAGCGATTATGGATGGGTTCTCCAGATAAGTCGATTTCTGCATCCTCTGTGACAAATAATCAGTAATTTAAGTGTTTACTGAGCTGGGACACTGCCGAGATTGCCAAGCAAGTTCTGTGAAAAGATGCTCAATTTATCAATGATCTGTCTACTTTCCTTTCAGAAACGGAGATGTACTGGCAGTTGGAGAGGATTTTGGGGGGCTTCCAGCCACAACAGTGTCATGTCCCCTGAAACAGTCATTTGATTTAAAGCTAAATGTGTTGAATATTCATGTGATAGTAGCATTTTTCAAGTTATTTTGATGGCATATGTTTTGTCTGTAGAACAATTAGACAATACTGATGGAAATTGGTGCCATCTGTGTTTTCAGCCCATTCATCTCAGGAGCTGAATGAATCCGCCGTTATTGGGAGGCTTTATATGCAACTCACGCACATAAACAAGCATCAAAAGAGTTAATTAGAATAACAAAATTCAAAAGACATTCATGTTAATTTCTCAGTCTTCCTTATAAATCTTTGGCTACAATTCTCAACTCAAAAATGCACAAACATACTCAAAAGCAGA
Source organism: Lutjanus campechanus (assembly GCA_027495735.1). Lineage (NCBI taxonomy): Eukaryota > Metazoa > Chordata > Actinopteri > Lutjaniformes > Lutjanidae > Lutjanus > Lutjanus campechanus. The sequence goes on along the minus strand of JAJHUR010111922.1, from coordinate 1,576 downwards.
ACTCACAGTACAGAGCATGAAGGATTCAAAGTAGGTTTGCTTGATCAATAGGTGAAGCAGGGTTCAGCAAAAATGCAGCAAAAGAAGTAAGTCCAAAGGGGATGGCAAGGTCTGAAATGGTAAGAAAGTTATTGATTGACAGATCGCATGAGAGCAAAGACTCGATCACACCAGAATGTGCCTTCACAAAGTTCATCTGCACATCTTTACAAAATAGAAGCTTGGTTACGAGAATCACAGGGCCACTAGGTGAACTGCTGTGGCTGGCAAACTAATGGTTAAACACTTGAGAAGCTACAAAGATGCTAGCGCTAGTCATTCACAACTACAGTGACGAGATGTCCCAGTTTGTCCGGGATTGTCCCAGTTTCAAGCTGGGTATCCAGAGTCCAGTCAAATATCTGTAAAACACTAAAATGTCTGGGTTTACCACCAAACTGTCCTATTCTCACCACACTTAATTTAATTTCACTCATTATTACCTAACCAAGTAAAAAAACAAAAAAAACAACACAATGCACCATGAATCTGATTTCAACACTGATTTGTTTGTACGAAAGGCTGCTGCTTGCCAACCTTGAGACCTTAAAACCAAAAAAAAAATTAGTTTAACCATTTAAATACTTAATAATTCTTAGGCAAAAATACTGAATAATTCACCCCTCTGGTTTGAACTTATATAAATCTGTGGCATAAAATAATATTTTTTCAGTTTTCTTTCATTCATTTATTTTTTGCCCCTATAAGACAATTGATGCAGTTGCTTTTACAAAATGCATGCACATTTCCTTTAAAGCTTTCCCTAAGTAGCAGGAATCCTTCTTTCCACAGAGTCTTTTTTGGTTTAGCGGTATTGTTATCCATGCGGAAACAGTAGACCTTTAGAGTCATAGGGCTAATGTTCACTGTGCAGTGCAAGAAACGGGGTGTGATAAAAGATGTGAACATTTATCATAAATCGGGAGAAATACAGGAGAATTGTGAGCCTGGGAGGAAATAGGGAGATGGAAAAACGTGAAGGTTGGCAAGCATGATCAGTCATTGGCAAGCATCACGGACTATGATGTTAGCAGACCCTGTCAGTATACTAACAGTTAGATGTCATGCTGAAGAGAAAGTTTTTTGGGTTTTTTTCTGAATAGTTCCAGCAGGCTTACTCTTTCATAAAGTACCCGGCAACTTAAGTGCTGGGTTCGTGGTGCCATGGTCCATGGTACTGAAAGATACTCTTAGTGGGTGTGCTAAGTGCAAAAATAATTGTTCTCAATCCTCATGAAAAAAAGCTTATGGTGGATGCATAAAGAGCGCAAGCATAACTGTGTGGCACTGAAGGGTTCCAGTTTGGGGGTTTGAAAATGTGGTCACTGTAGTCATAACATCTCTCGCAACTTCTTCCTGTTCTCTCAGTCTTGAGCCATTTAATCCCTCCTTGTTCACTATATCATCATCATTTTTTTTACTAGTCATTTAAGAGGGAAACAGCTAGTTAGTTAGCAGGTTAGCGCTAACTTAAACTACACTGTTTGCTGCAGTTCCATTTAATTGAATTCACTCATAGAAGATGCAGAAAAATCAT